>WSFP011432190.1:0-21502 GCA_009831015.1 Picea engelmannii
CCCACATGGTCTAGCGCCCACCTGATCATATCAAAATAGGGAAGAAGTTGGGGCCTCACCGCTATTTTGTGCATCTCTGCTTGAGCGACGATTTTGTATTTGGTTAATAAATCATCCTTCTCGTTATCGCTAGAATAATCTGAACAATTTATCGACTCGGATTGCAGGATGTTGGAAATGTATGACCATGTCTTGATAGAATTAATACTTCGGGGCGAGGTATCGGAAACAATGTCTGAACCCTGACCTAAAATCTCGACAGCTGACATGGGAATTTTTCATGGAGCCGTGAAAATGAAACCTGCAACTATACCGCCTGTCGAACAGATTTTAAAATCACAAACAACGGTTAACCTGGTAAAATGGCTATGCTCGTAAAAAGAAATGAGAACTGAAAAAGTGAAGGAAAAAACTCTTTATCTTAGTCATTTAAACCCTTGGTGTCCTTCCAAACTGATCAAGACCTATCGACACTTGGGCCGAGATCCACTCATAGGATCATTTTATATGCCCTTTGAGCCGGATCATCTCTTTCAGATTCTCTGCTGGAACCCCCTTTTCAAAATCAATCCACAGGTTCTTTTTCGCGGTTTGCGATTTCGCGAGTTCACGAGTTGAAACTTCAACGCTTCCTCCTCCAATTCTGTGATATCTGAAATAGCGATATGGCTATAGCTCTTACTCTGTCAGTGCCTTCCTCTGCACGACCTTCATCTAGGCTAAGTTCTATCAGCTCTTGCCTTTTGCGCCTTCGCAAGTTCAAAGGTCCAAACCTGACACCTTTCTTTCCCGAACCCCCGAGAGGCGATATTTGAATTTTTTCTCCTGTCGTTCTCGCTACTCGCGACTTTGCGAGTTGAAGGCTCAAGCTTCCATTCCCTTATCTCCCGAGTCCCTGAGATGAGAGAGGTCAAAGGGGTATTGACTACTCCCTAAAGGTGACATGTGTCCGTTGGTTAAATTTCCGGGCCCACTGTGCATTTCTGCCATGTGTCTCTTAGGTGAAACCTCGACACTTCTCGTCTTCGCTGCTCGCAACTTTGAACATCCATATTTTGGGCTCTCACCAAATGAAACCTCGAGTTTTACAAGATCCTATGATCTCTTCCACCTGTCCTCCTCCAATGGACGGCTTAGATTACTTCACGACTTCAAGATTTTTGGGACGAAAGTCTCAACCTCTTATCCCCCAATATGCCGAAACGACGAAATTTCGACACATCTTCTTCGCAGGTCCCACACAAAACTTCCTGCCTTTTTCGGAGTTTCGGACCTCGCAACTTCACGAGTCTGAATGCTAAGCCTTCAGCTCCTCAACTCATGAAACCCCAAAATGGTCAACGAGACTCTGACCTTTTGGTGAGTATGCCACCTATCCACTTTCAGATGGACGGTCCTGATTCACTTCGCAGCTTCGCCACTCACGATTTTGAATGACCTCCCTTTCTGACCTCCGATGTCTGAGTCCCTAATACAGGTGATCTTGTGACACGTTTCCTTCTTTCGGCCAACGGCTCATATCCCTTCGTTGTCTCAGGACTTCGCCTTTCACTATTTCATGAGTCTCGCTACAAAGGTTTCAACCCTTCACCTCCCGAAACCCTGAGATGTGAAATATGTGAGTGATCTAATGACCCTATTGGCCCAGATCCTACGGCTCTATTCTCTCGATATTTATGCTTAGAAAACACTCACCATAACCTTCTTTCTCCTCTACGATATCTGACGGCTTCCGTGACTTCGTGACTGCTCCAAGGAGGGTTCTGACCGTCAAATTCCTCCTTGATGATTTTGGAGAAATGAACAAAGCGTTCTCTTACGAAGCTTTTCCTCCTACAAAACACCTTCGTTGCACCCCCTTCCAATGCTTTAAGAACTAGCCCTCTTGAGTTTGATTGAAAAATTCCCAAGTCCCTTGGGGAAAATTCTTACACGCACTCCTTGTGGCAATTCCTCAGTACTTCCAAGTGTTGGACTTTTAGACTCTCCGCACTCTCCGCAATAGAAATATTCCAACAACTTCGCTCAGTTTGCAAACAATGAGACTTCACTCGACCTGCACACACCCTGTACGACTCCTGTTCTTGACTTTCACTACTGCGAGAATGAGAATAGTGTTATCTATTCTGAGCTTTCAGAGATGAACTCTGACTTTTGTCGATGCACACCTTGTGGAAAAATCTCACTGTACTCCTTGCAAGAAACCTCTTGCTTAGACAGAGAAACAATTGAAACTCATTATTCACTCTCCCTCTCTTCAGATTTCAGACATTTAAATATGAAATCATACATTCGCGCATAAAAGAAAATGCATAATGGAGAGTAAACAAGCATATATCAATCAACATGCACAACACAGAAAAGAGATTGAACACCATGAGTCTGAACTAAAAATCTTTGTATTAATCCATAACTTTTGTACATGGGGTTTTCTACATAGTTTTCTGCTTCTTCTCTCATATTCTCTCTTCTCCTAATGCTAGTTATTGTTACAATAATACAAGGGAGGGTGTCTATATCCGTTTTCCCTCCGTCTCCTAAAATTGTCAAATCCAGAATTTTTAAAGCTATCTACTTACACTAACTAACATAAATGCCTTCACCTAATACAGAAGGTAGAGGGACGCTCAAGGTCTATTTATAATATGGAAGTACGCCCTTCCTTACTTGTTTCATTCATGTTTGGCGCATCCACTTCAAAAACATTCAAACAATTTTATCACATGACAAAATGCATTGGTGTTGCCCCACGCTCGCTTGATGTTGGCGATGCTCCTGCATCATACTCCCTCGCTTGAAAATTTTCATGGGCTCCTATCCATGAGCTCTCACACGGTCTGTCCATTCTTTTGAATCTCTGCTTGATTCTCCTAGCTGGCATATTCAACTGGATGTCCCTTCCATTTGACCAAGTATTCAAACTACTCCTTTCTCCTAGTCCTCTTGCTAACTCTTTTGTCCAGTATGCTTTCCATTTGTGGATTCTCTACAATTGGCATCTGTTTTGTCCACTGAACCTCTGGTTGTTCATCACTTGTTTCTTCTCCCTCATCTTTTTAATGGGTACAAATACAACACTAAATATCGAAGAAATTCCAATCCCATCAGGTAATTCAATCTCATAATCATTTGCCCCAAATTTCTTCAAGACCTTACATGGTCCGATTTTCTTCATCTTCAGTTTGTTATATGTCCCCTTCGGGAACCTTTCCTTTCTCAGATGTGCCAAAATCAAATCACCAATCTCAAATTTAAGTTGTCTCCTGTGTTGATCTGCTCTGCGCTTATACTCTTGGCTCGAGTTTTTCAATCGCTTCGTCACCTGGCTGTGAAGTTCCTTCATCGCTTCTGCGAAATCCTCTGCACTAGCACTCCTAGTTGCATTCTGTTCTGAATCCCTCAATTATGAAACTCCTATTGGTTGCATCCCATAAACAATCTAGAATGGACTCTTCCCTGTGCTTCTGTTGATTGAATCATTATAAGGAAATTCTGCCTATGGCAGAATATTATCCCACTAACTGTGGTGTTATGTCACCAATATCCTTAGCAAGTCTCCCAAACTTCGGTTCACAACTTCTGTCTGTCCATCCGTCTGAGGATGATAAGATGAACTGAACGACAAGTTAATTCCTATCTTTTTCCATAAGGTTCTCCAGAAGTGTCCCATGAACTTGGTGTCTCGATATGAAACTATGCTCTTTGGTAAGCCGTGAAGTTGAATGACCTCTTTGAAAAACACATTCGCAATGTGAGTTGCGTCACTGGTTTTCTGACACGGTATGAAGTGTGCCATCTTAGAAAATCTATCCACCACCACAAAGATCGAGTCAAACCTTCTTTGTGTTCTTCCACCTCTCTCAGTTTGAGTGTGAGGTTTCTTCCAATCCTCTTTTGGTTTCTAATTTCTATCTTGGGAAATTGATTTGCCTCTGGGTTGACTTCTGCCTCAGCCTCTTTGACCTTGTTTTCAGCTCATATTTTCCTCCACCTTTAGAGCCATTTGATAAGCATTTTCCACCGTTCATATGGTCAACATGATCATCTCATCCTGAATGTCATATCTCAGACCATTCATATATCTAGCAACTTTTTCATCATCACTTTCACGATGACCTTCCCTGATGTTCAGCCTGCAGAATTCTTTAGTGTACTCCTTCACTGTAATAAGCTTCTGTCTCAAATTCTACATTCTTCGAAACAGAGTTATCTGGTAATCCCTGTGAATGAATTTAGCCTTCATCTTCGTTATCATCCTATCCCAACTCTTTATTTTCTGCTTGCCTTTGCAGTGTCTGTCTGCTTGTAGTTCATCCCACCACAATGTTGCATGTCCTCTAAGTCTCGTGACAACATGTTTGACCTTTTTGTCTTCCTCAACATCTTCATAGTCAAAATATGTGTCCAGATCTCTAATCCAGTCTAGAAGTTCTTCAACGTCTAGGTTTCCCTCGTATACTGGAATATCCATTTTTTCCTTAGCACCCATTCTTGCAATAACCCTAATCAGGTGTTCATTTTCTACATCTTCTGTTGTGACCTCTTCTTCATCATGTCTAGCTTCATTTTCACTTTCAAAATCATTAACATCCCCAGCACCGGATGTTCGCCTCTGTGTTGTATCCATGTCCTCAAGTACGACGTGTAGGTCACACATCTCTCTCTCCATGGCTGGATTAGGCATCTGCCTAACCCTTCTTCTCGGCATTTCCCTATCCTCTGGCGGATCAAGTGTTTGTCTGTCCATTCTTCTCAGTGGCATGGTGAATCTTTTTTTTCCCTACTACAGAAAGCAAAGAAACCTTTCTGTGCTCTGATACCAAATTATGTAGACCTATCGGCCCTCGGGCCAGGATCCGCTCACAGGATCGTTTTATATGCCCTTCGAACCGGATCGTCTCTTTCAGATTCTCTAACGGAACCCCCTTTTCAAAATCGATCCATAGGTTCTTTTTTGCGATTTGCGATTTCATGAGTTCACAAGTTGAAACTCCGACTCTTCCTCCTCCAATTCCGCGATATCCGAAATAGCGATATGACTATAGCTCTTACTCTGTCAACTCCTTCCTCTGCGTGACCATTGGCCAGGCTAAGTGCTAGCACCTCTCGCCTTTAGCGCCTTCACAAGTTCAAAGGTCCAAACTTGACAGCTTTCCTTATCGAACCCCCGAGAGGCGATATTTGACTTTTATCCTCTCATTCTCGCTACTCGCGACTTTGCGAGTTGAATGCTCGAGCTTCCATTCCCTTATCTCCTGAGTCCCCAAGATGCGAGAGGTCAATAGGGTATTGAATACTCCCTAAAAGTGACATGTGTCCATTGGTTAAATTTCCTAGCCCACTGTGCAGTTCTGCCACGTGTCTCTTAGGTGCAACCCCGACACTTCGTGGCTTCGTGCCTTTGCTGCTCGCAACTTTAAACATCCAAATTTTGGGCTCTCACTAGATGAAACCCCAAGTTTTACGAGATCCTCTGATCTCTGCCATCTGTCCTCCTTCGATGGATGGCTTATATTACTTTGCGACTTCGTTTCTCGTGACTTCAGGACTTTCGAGACGAAAGTCTCGACCTCTTATCCCCCGATATGCCGAAACAAAGAAATTTCGACACGTCTTCTTCGATGGTCCCACACAGAACTTCCCGCCTTTTTCGGAGTTTCAAACCTCGCGACTTCGTGAGTCTGAATGCCAAGCCTTCAACTCCTCAACTCACAAAACCCCGAAATGATCAACGAGACTCTAACCTCTCGGTGAGTATGCCACCTGTCCACTTTTAGATGGATAGTCCTAATTCACTTCACAGCTTCTCCACTCATAATTTTGAATGACCTCCCTTTCTGACCTCCGATGTCTGAGTCCCCAATATGGGTGATCTCGCGACATGTGTCCTTCTTCCGACGAATGGCTCAGATTCCTTCGCTATCTCGGTACTTCGCCTTTCACAATTTCGTGAGTCTCGCTATAAAGGTTTCGACCCCTCACCTCCCAAAACCCTGAGATGTGAATTATGTGAGTGATCTGACGACCCTGTTGGCCTAGATCCTATGGCTCTATTCTCCCAAGATTTATGCTTAGAAAACACGCACCATAACCTTCTTGTTCCTCTGTGAGATTTGACGGATTCTTTGACTTCGCGACTCCTCCACGGAGGGTTCTGACCATCAAAATCCTCCTTGACGATTTCGGTGAAATGAACAAAGTGTTCTCTTAGGGAGCTTGTCCTCCTGTAAAACACCTTCGCTGCACCCCCTTCCAATGCTTCAAGCACTAGCCCTCTTGAGTTTGATTGAAAAATTCCCAAGTCCCTTGGGGAAAATTCTTGCGTGCACTCCTTGTGGCAATTCCTCAATACTTCCAAGTGTCGGACTTTTAGACTCTGTGCACTCTCCGCGCCAGCAATCTTCCAACAACTTCGTTCAGTTTGCAAACACTGAGACTTCACTTAGCCTGTGCACACCCTACACAGCTCTTGTGCTTGACTTGCACTACTGCGATTATGAGAACAATGTTATCTCTTCTGATCTTTCAGAGATGAACTCTGACTTATGTCGATGCACACCTTGCAGACAAATCTCACTGCACTCCTTGCAGGAAACCTCTTGCTCAGACAGAGAAACAATTGAAACTCATTCTTCACTCTCCCTCCCTTTAGATTTTAGACATTTAAATATGAAATCATACATTTGCGCATAAAAGAAAATGCATAATGGAGAGTAAACAAGCATATATCAATCAACATGCATAACACATAAAAGAGATTGAACAGCATGAGTCTGAACTAAAAATATTTGTATTAATCCAGAACTTTTGTACATGGGGTTGTCTACACAGATTTTTGCTTCTGCTCTCCTATGCTCTCTTTTCCTAATGCTACTTATTGTTACAATAATACAAGGGAGGGTGTCTATATCCGTTTTCCCTCCGGCTCCTAAAACTGTCAAATCTGGAATCTTTAAAGTTATCTACTTACATTAACTAACATAAATTCCTTCACCTAATATAGACGGGAGTGGGATGCTCAAGGTCTGTTTACAATATGGAAGTACGCCCTTCCTTAATTGTTTCATTCATGTTTGGTGCATCCACTTCAAAAACATTCAAACAATTTTATCACATGCCAAAATGCATTGGCGTTGCCCCACACTTGCTTGATGTTGGTGATGCTCCTGCATCACGAACGGAATGGTCAAATCGTTTAAAGAAATATTTAGCAGTAAAAGCGAGATCCTACTATCTGTCACCTCGTCGTAGCTCAAATAAATGCCATGATTGTTTGACGAGTCGTAACATGAATCAACGTAAAAAACATTTAAATTTACTCCGTAGACGGTGCGTGTTAAAGTTTGCATTGATGCATCGATTAATCCAGCTTAGCTCCTTTAATTAAGTTTGTTTTAGTCTTTAATCCCCCTTTTTTGGCATTTTCTATATCGAAATATTTCACTCCTACCCTTTGAGCCCCCAAAACCTGAAATCGTGATGATGCGATTTAGTCAAAAAATCGTGATCTGACTTAAGTTCTTAATTAATCCATGCTTAATTAATGAATATCGTGACTTTGCGACTCAGAGCTATAAAGGTATGTTTTTTTGGGAGAGCAATCGTCGAGTCGTGAAACCCCGACAATGCTTAACTAGTGTTTAAAGTGACTTACTCCTGACACTAACCTGGGTAAACTTTTAAAACTGTTTCGCGACTTCGCATATCGAAGTTTGGAAACCATGCGACTTGTAACTCCCAAAGCATGATAGCACGAGGTAATAAAGGTGATAAAATTGCTTAATGGTTAAGTGAGGGTGATTTAGGACTATAATGGCCATCACCACTTCGCATGTCAGGGTATTAAGGCTTTCAGTGGGTAAATATCATAAAGTAAAAGACAGCCTGAAAACCAACTTTTGATTTTACAAATTATATCTCAACCACTTGGAAAAGGCAGCTCCAACATAGGATCCAACTAGGGATCTCGTCTTCGTGCAGGACAAGAAGAACAGTAGACCACGTGCCTGTATCGGGTAAATGGATTCATTGGTTTCTTCCTGTGAAACTTGTTTTAAGAAGGGGATATAGAGGGGAAAAAAAAAAGATTTTGTCTTTACTTCTTAAAAGATTTTCAAAATTCAATTCCGTTCTAAACTCAGCTGCAGCCGTTTCGATGACTTTCTCCTTCTCGATATTGAATTCAGGTCTTCTTTAAGATAATCAAAACAGTCCTAGGTAATTCAACGGATCTTGTGGATTTTGGCTTGCATCAAACGAAGTAAATTCCATGCTTTTAATCGAGGAGTCCTACCTGAAGTTGGGATGCAGATTCGGTTTCGAAAAGGTTGGTTACCAGAGTAGAGTGAAATTTACGTATGATAGCCTTACAGATATCTTAGATATTGCTTCACTGCCAGCGAGCCTGTTCAGTACCCTGGTGAAGTTATCTGGCCCTTTTTACTAAATTTCCTTTGACCACTTTGAATCATAATTATGCATTTGAATGTTGAGACGAGGGAAATCATTTATGAATTTCCTTTCATCGTCTCCTTGGACTAGATGGGGGAAATCAAATACGAATTTCCTTTCACCATCTGTCTTATATTTTTCTTTTTAAAACACGAAGTGGGGGCAATCAGTTTGTATAAGGTATACCAGGGATGATATCTATGAAATATTCGTAGTGGAGGTCTGTCAAATTGCTTTGATTACTTAGGACCAACCTTCTCTTAACTTTCAAAACACCTTAGCCCGCAGGGAAAATGGGAAAAATTAATTCCAGGAGTCTTCCTTCGAGCAAGCCTCAATCCTTCAAAAACTATTAAAAAACCTAGAAGAGTAAGGATCAACCTACGCATAACTTTGTTCAGTAGGTGACTGAGGGGTTATGAGGGCTGGCTCACTTTCTAAGATCTCTTTTCCAGCTTCCAAACCTAAAACGTAACCTCTTCTCCCTCTGTGGGAACCATGGAAAGGTGTTTGGTTTTTAAGAATGTAAATCTGAGGATAGAAAAAGGGCGATGCAGAAAGGTCTAGAATTCAAAATACAGAGGTCATGGATTAAACCTAACTCTTGGAACCCTTTCTCGGAGACGCGTTACTGCCTCTACTTATTTTAATTACCTCTTATCTTTATCTAGGTGAAGCTTTTAGGACATAGAGTAAGAAGTCATTCTTTTAATGACATATCAAGCAAAAACAACATACTTATGATACCATCATGGCACTTTACCGACATTCGTTTGAAATACAAACATCTCTGTAACTCATACCTTTTCCTTACCATTTTGTTCTCTTCTAAAATAACATAAATTTTTTTCTATCACCTATTTTCGGTGAATTGATTCTCCGATATATGACCGTCTGTTTATTCCTTTCTCTCATTTGGGCTGCAAGACGGGATCATGTAAGGGAACAACACGAAGAGTATCTGGGTTATAGAGGAATTGAATGCGTTGAAAATTTTGTATCCCTACTTCTAAAAAAACACTGACCTATTTTATTTGTGATGAAAGTAGACTTACCAAAGAAAAATTATGAAATAAAAAGAAAACACAAACCGGTATATACAGTGGAAATTTGGAAACCATTTATTGAATATAGTGCTTTAAATAACACCCATTGACAGGGGCGTTGAGGATTTTACCGTTCAAATTCTCTAATAGAAATGGATTTTTCCCTTCAGGAGCTGTGACTTTGAATGGTCCATACCAGATATGATCAAATTTACCATGTTTTTCTGAGTCTTCCTTCCTAGCATCCCATTTAAAAACCAGATCACCGAGGAGAAATTCTTTGTCCTCGGCCTTACGATCAAATAATGCTTTCATGTTGTCCTGGTATTTCTGCAGCCTTTTGTCCACTTCGGCCCTGTGCTGTTGAACTTCAATCAACTGGTTTATTCTTCTTATGACATGATTTGGTTCTTCTTTCTCATCTTTCCAAAGTTTCATTATGGGAAGCACTAGATTTATAGGTAATACTATGTTGGTCTCGTATACCATTTGGAAAGGAGAACTGCCGATAGATTTTTTTTGTACCTATCTGATTCACGCACAAAGCGTATTTCAAATGCACATGCCAAGATTTTTTGTCTTCGCTCAACACTTTCTTAATTATAGTGATTAGACTCTTATTTGAAGACTCAGCTAGCCCATTTCCTTGGGGGTAATATGTTGTGGAATGATCGAACACGATATTGTACTTTTGGCAAAAGATGACCATAGCCATAGATTTAAATGACTGGACGTTATCTGTGACTATCTTTCGGGGGCAGCCGAATCTAGAAAAAATGTTCTCTTCTAGGAAATCCATTACCACTGAATCCATTGCCTTTCTAGTTGGAATAGCCTTGACCCATTTGGTGAAGTAATTTGTAGCAGTTAGGATCCATTTATGTTGAGTGCTATAATGAGGGTTAATTTCGCCTATAAAATCTAGTCCCCATTGTTGAAAAGGGGCTTCCATTTTGACCGGAACCAATGGTAGTGCTGGGAGTTTGTGCTTGCCTATGAACAATTGGAAAAGGTTACAGGCTCGAACTTTGGTGTTGACGTCTGAGAATAGTTTGGGCCAATAATATCCTTCCCTCGAGATATTATAAGCCATTTCCCTCCAAGCGTGATGTCCTTCACACACTCCTTTGTGAAATTCGTTTATGACCTTATCTATTTCTAATTCAACTAAATAAACCAACAGGAAGCCTAGTGGGTCTTTCCAATACAATTGGATTTCAGATATATAGTGCTTCACCGTATGCAGCTTCAACATCTTGGCTTTAGATGGGGATAAGTCACTCGGGCATTTCAAGGTCAGTAGGTAGGACACTATGTCTTTATACCAATCTTATGAGGCAAAATTCTCTTTGATTCTGATTGCAGTTATTTGTTCATCGAGCTCATTCATGTCCACACACTCTTCACATCCCTGTAGGCCATTTATTCCGAGGGATATGAAATTTGATTCAGCTAAGAGCTTAGCCAAACCTTGTCCTTTTACTAGTCTCGTCGGTTTTATCTCCAGGTCGAATTCTTGAATTTTAACAAGCCACCGTCCCCTCTTCCCATCACTGTCGGACTAAACTAAAATGTCTTTTACGGAACTGGTGGGTACGTATGCAATTACCTTGGAATGTAACACATAGGTTATGAAAGCCTTTAACACCTTCACCATAGCATATGCTTTATTTTCCATTATAACGTATCTGAGTTCAGAGTCTCTAAGAGTTTTACTAAAAAAGGCTATTGGTTGCTTGAAACCTTCATTTTTTTGGAGGAGTACCGCGGAAAGTGTGTGTTTGGAGGCGAATGAGAAAATAAAAAAATTGTTTAGATAATCAGGGCTTGCCAGTACGGGTGCCTCACTTATAACCTTCTTTATGCGTGCAAACGATGCTTTCGCTTATGCTGTCCATTTCACTTCGTTGTTCTTCTTTAGCATATCTGTGATCAACTTCACGATTTCAACAAAGTTTGGGATAAATCTCCTCAAAAAAATTGTTTTTCCTAAGAATGAATGAATCTCTTTTACATTCCTAGGGATATTTATGGTGTCTATAGCTTCAACCCGCTTAGGATCAATTTTAATTCCATCTGGAGACAGAATATGGCCCAAGATTTTACCTTCTTGCATAGAAACGTGAGACTTTTGGGGGTTTAAGTACAAACCAAACCTGTGACATTTCTCAAAGGTCTTCTTGAGATGTATCAGATGATCTTCATCAGATTTAGAAAAAACAGTCAGATCATCAAGATAGATAACCACGAATTTGTCCCTTTCGTCGATGAGAGCGATATCCATAGCACGTTGGAAAGTAGCACCTGCATTCATTAAACCAAAAGGCATCTTGTCATACATAAATGTACCCCAAGGGGTGGTGAAGGCTATTTTTTCTTTATCATGCTCATTGACAACAATTTGATTGTACCTGGAAAACCCATCGATCATCGACATCTTATTTTCCCCAACTACTTTTTCTAAAATGCGATCCATTTTGGGTAGAGGGTAATTATCTTTGAGGGAGGACTTATTTAGATTTCTAAATTCAACACACAGTCTGGTCTCCCCACTTTTCTTTCTAACTGGGACTAGTTTTCCTACCTAGTCGGAGTATCTCAATGGTACAATTACTTTTGCATCCAGGATATTTTTGACTTCCCTTTCGACCACGGGCAATAAAATAGGATTGATTTGTTTGAGTTTTTGTCTAAAAGGTTTGACATCGGGCTTTAGGGGTATCTTGTGTTCAATCACAGTGGTGTCATAGGTTCTCAACTCTTCGTACGACCAAGCGAAAACGTCTTTATATTGCTTGAGTAGATCAACATATTTACTTTTTGTCTCAAGAGGGAGATACTTTGATTTTTTTACTATCCTAGGCTCCTCTTTGGTCCCTATGTCGCAATATTCAACCTCTTTTGGTTGGGATTGCAAAGCAGAGTTTAAGGGCATATCATTTTGGTCGAACAGTCTCTCCAAAGGGATTAGTCCCTTTGTAATATAATTGTTCTTTAAAACCAACATGCAATGATTAGCGATCTTTTCCTGGAACCCCTGAGGATCCTCTCCCTATTTCATGATCCATGTGTGGTCATTTTATTTTTCTTTGTCAATGTGAGTTTCGGCGAAGTCGTCCACCATGTCGAGGAACTTCCTGATTTTTCCATCATCCTCAAACACTTGCCAGTGTTGGATGTTGTTTGGTATGGAAGGTCTACTCTTCACCTCTATGTGGTACCTTATTTTGAAATTTGTAGGGGGGGGAAACGTTGAGGCTGCTTTGGCTAATGAATTGACTTGCAGGTTTTCAACGCATGGGATGAAATGAACATTTACCGACGAGAAGAAATTTTCTATTAAATCCCAGGTGTAATTCCTGTAAGATCTCAATCTTGGGTGTTTGGCCTGGTATTGTCGATTTATCTATTTCACTATCAACTCTGCATCTCCATATACTTCCAAGTTCTTTATGTTCAGCTTCCTGGCAGCTTCCAACCTTAAGACTAGATCCTCGTACTCACATACGTTATTGGTGTAGTCTATATCCCACTAACGCCTGTAAGAGAAAGGAATACCAAATTCATTTTTAGGTGCTACAAACAGTACTCCTACACCTGCTCCTACATATGAAAAAGCACCATAAAAAAACATTTTCCAAATTCCAGTGCTATACATATTTTCTTCTATCTTTCCTGATTCATTTTCATCTATGTAATTGTCTTTTGCACAACTATTTACACCATCATCAAAAGACAAAATACAATTCCCTAGTTCTTGATTGGCAACATAAACAGGATAATTGTTTGGATTATGTGGGTCGCTCACTGTGTATGCTAACCCTGTTTCCCTGTATAGCTGAGTAAATTGTCCACCAAACATAGGAATCATGGCATAGGTCATGTCTAGTTGAAGAGACCCCCCAATTTTGGCTCCCCATGACCTAGATAGTAGCAAGCCATACTTCGGAGCTATATCAGCGATAACTACATCCATCAGGACGCTTTTCACTGGAACCTCTGCAAGAGTGACTAGTAAATCTTTTATCATAGCCATGCACTAAACTCTCCTTGAATCGAAAGAGTAGAGGTCTCCATAAGGCCTGGTGATATCGAGGCCTAGTCTGTCCATAATAGACTTTGGCATCACATTATGTGAGGCTCCAGAGTCTAGCATGCAGTTATGAAATGGTTGATCATGCACATTCAAGGTAATATAGAAGGGAGAGACGGTGTCTCTGGCACCCTCGAAATGTGGACCGAAAGTGATATTAGGCTTATCATCTTCCAAGTTTATCATGTCAGAGTGACTTTATAGATTTGAAAAACCTATCATTTTGGTTATCTGCTTTCGATACACATGATTCTTTGCTAATTCGACCAGAGGGATTGGTGTTTTGATCTTATTTATCTCATTTTCAAGGCTGAAACCTCCCCCACCTTTTTCCGTTTCTCTAGTTGAAACCTCATAATCCTTTTTTTCTAACTTATTTGTTTGAGCTGGTTTATTTTCTGTGAGTTTATTTACCGGTATATGTGTTTCAGCTGTCTTAGTTTTTTTTGCTTGGGTCTCAGCCTTCTTTACTTTTGGATTCTGTGAATCTACCCCTTTTATTTTTCTATTAGGTATCTCGATCACTTTTGGGGCAAGCTCGTATATGTCACCTCTAGGAATAATTTTTTTGGGTTGAGGAGTTGACACAGGTTTGTTTTTAGGCCTTGGGTTGTACTTATGTTGGACCTTAGCCATTATAGAATCGGTCATTTCTTCATAGACAGAAACATCAGTGTTGTTTATGTCATCATCTTTATTTGACGGTTGCTCTGTGTTCAAGGAATTCTCATAATCTTCTTTAGTTAAATGAGGATATGTGCAGTCGTCACCCAAATCATTTACGTATTCTTCCAGATCCTCGAAATCTTGCAGGTCATTTCCTACTGTAAAATTTTCATTTTTTAAAGGAGTTTGAATTTTCTGGTCTTCATTTTTAATCTGTCTTTGTTGATTTTGAGGGTTGAGGTTTCTTCTGAATTCCCTCTTAACGAATGGATCTGCCTTGGATTTATCTAGCTCCATTCTGGAAATCCTATTTGATAACTCTTTAATTATCCTAGCCATATCATCCATTTTATCATCTGAGGATCTACTAGTCCTAAGGGTCCCGCTTGTTCCCTAAAATGTTTGGTTTCTTGGTTTCCCATTTCTGCTTTTGTTTTTAATTTGCTAGAAGACATCATGTTAGATTCGATCTCTACAACATCATCTTGCATTCAGGTCAAGGTAGCCCCTCTCCTTTCTCTCAACAGAAGTGCGAAATCGGGTTCGAAGGCTCCCGCAAAGGTTACCTTGGCTGTAGGTTGGGATGGTTTAACTTTGAATGGGATCTTATTATATAACATGTTAAACCTTTGAATGAATTCCATAACAGTTTCTGAATTTTTTTTCTTTAAAGACCCGAACTCGGTCAAATAATACAAATGGTCTTTTATTTTGCCCCATTGTCTAAGAAAAGAGTCTTCTAGGGCATCATAGGATAATATCGAACCTGTGGGTATACTTTGAAACCAGGTTCGTACCTGTCCTTCGAAAGTCTGAACAATAATCTCAAATATACATCTTCGTGTTCGAGACCTAGGATATCTGCGAACTGATCAAAGAAATGTATATGTTCAACCATGGTCAGGTCCCCTTCCCCTGTAAATTTAGGTAAGTTTTTCATATGGTTTTCAGGAAGGTCGTGAAGAGGGATAGGCAGGACTAGAGGCGCATATCTGGTAGCTACTTTAGCGAAAACTCTGGGAGGCGGGGGTGGCCCTTGGCCCCCCCCTCCTCCTCCTGGACCCCCTCCACCTCCTCCTCCTAAAATCCCTCCACCTCCCCCTCCGACAACCACCGTCGATACTATTGGATAGGAAAATAGTGCATTATACAGAGGGTTTTGGAACACTAAAATCGAATCTATAGCTTGTTCGAGAGAAGATAAAACTGAAGAAGGGTGGAAAGGGATGCGAGGAATTGGTTCCTCGGATTTGCAAGAGATGTAATAAGGGGAACCTACGGGCGTGGAATCTGAGTATATGGTATACTCTTCGAGACTCGGTGAGGTCGGGAAATATAACTTAAGGGTCGGCTGGATATCAATCATTGTTAAATTTACTAAGGGATTTTCACCTTTATGTACGCCAGAGGTTGTCGGATGAATTTCATTTTTAACTTCAAGGAGAGCTAAAGTTGGGTTGAGGGTTTTAGGGGGGGATTCATGCGAAGTTAGAGGTTTAGAAGAAATATTAGCCTTGGGTTGTGTGTATTTAAGCTGGTAGACTGCAATGGTTGGCTTAAGGGAGCCTCTTTCTTTCAGTATTTTTTCAGGATCGAAAACGGGTGTGGTCTGTTTACCATCCGGGTTTTGTCTGGTATTCCTTTGACCGAATGCCATCTTACTGAAATGTGGAGTCACCAAGTGAATAATAAAAAAAATAGGCTTTAGAAGGTGTTCACTCTTTGTTCACTATCAAAGGGTAGAAACTTGAAAAAATGTCGTTCTCCTAGGGAAAAGGTTTCGTAACTTCGGTCCCCAGCAGCGGTGCCAGAAAGATGTTGTTCCAGAGTCTGTACTTAAGGCTAGAAAGTACAGGTACTAGGCATTTGAAAGTGAGTAAAAGATAAAAAGGGGAAGAATCAACCTTCAGGAAAGGAACCTAAGGTTGATTTCTAAGTTGTCTCTGTCTCGCTTCCAAACGTTCTTGGATGCTTATATCCCGTTCAATTGTGGCCCATGAACGTTCGAGTTCTACTCGGGTGATGGCATTTTTAAGTATGGTTTCAAAAAGGTTCAAAGCGATGCTGGTTTGATCCAATAGGCTGGGTTCAATTTTGGGTTGTCTTGCAATGGGCACAGTCATGGAGGAACAAAAATTGAAAAGAAAGTTCAAGGTTTAAAATGCTACTTTAATTTTTGGACCATATAAAAGAGAATTTTTGAATCCGATGTTAAGGGTAGAACAAAAACCAAAGCCCTTCTCCCGTAACTAAGTTAACTTTTTAAAGAATCATGTATAAAATGTGATAAAACATTAATCAATTGATAATGTGAGGCTCCTATCAAGGGAGAATCTCGCTCTATAAACAGAAGAAGAAAAAGGCAAGAAGAAATATGACGAAGCATAAAATATAGAGATCTAAAAAGTTCACAGGTATTGTACCTGCTGATAGCCGATACAAAGGAAAAACTGCAAGCGATTAGACGACTAAAAATTTGGTCACCACAGTAGAAGTTGTACTAAATTGCAGCTAAGAAGTCATCAGAAATATATATGCGAAATGAAATTTAATATAAGATAACAGAGAAAACAAAAAACATAACTCAATGTTCACAGAATCAGGAATCTTTGGATTTCTTTGTATTAATTTTCAAAAGGAACAAAGTCTCTATTACAATCGCCCAAGAAAGGTCCAACCTCTGTTCTCTCTTCAAAATGCATATTTATACAAACTTCTAAACATTCGAATTTCAATTGTTCCAGATGTTTTCGGTTACAAAATGGGAAATTTAAGTGTTTCACCTTTTTGTCTTTGTCCTCCTTCATGCGGGTAGAGCACCTTTCTTTATTTACTCTTCAAGTTTTAAAAATAGAATAGGAAGAAATCTGTCATTATTTGGCACCATAAACCTACCCGTTCTCCTGCTCGGTGAAAGTGACGCACCTCTCCACCAACTAGGCTATCAACCTGGAAGGCTCTGCATGGTTGCATGCTTCAAAAGTGTAACAACTCTTCGCCAGCTGTGGAAATTTTTTTCCCGCTTGTCGGTCCTCTGTGATGATGGAGCATAATTGTAAACTTAGTTGTACTAGCCATTTGTCCACTTGGGCCATATCGACCTGGCTAATCTGGGATATCTCCACTTCTTTCTTCTCCATGTTTTCTTTGACGTCCAACAGATGTTTAGCTATATTGATTTTTCCCAGTGTCCCAGCACTGCTTTCCTTATCAAGGTCTAGAAAACTTTTACTTATCAAAGAGAACGTTTCCTCAAAAAAATTATTTACTTCGTTAGGTCTCCCCTTGCTTTTGGATATGTTCTACTCCGAGACCTTTAGCAGGATATTACCTCTAGTTTGTTCTGCAATGGATAATTTTGAGTTGTTGACCGTCTCTATCTTCATCATAGCTATAACAACGTCTTGGAAAGAGACTCGTGCTGCCTCGACTTCTCTTTCTCTTGAAGAAATATTTTATAATATTTGATCTATCATCCATAAATGGTTTTGAATGGTTCCTACCTTTACCAACAAGTTTTGTTGAGCCGTAAGTACCTTATGTCAGATTTCGGCAGCCTGCAATCTGAACAACTTTATGTATACAAACTGGTTCTCGGCCACCTCGAATTTCGACTGCAACTCTATAATCTGTTGCCCCTGATGGCTTACCTGTGTTTGGCTTATTTGCGCCGACTGGTGCACCTGCTCAAGGTCGGACCTGAGCTTCTCGATTTCACGCAGGTCACTTGTTCGAGCTTTCTCAAGGCTCCTGCTCATCTCGTCCCTGACATTCGCTTTGGTTGTAGCCACCTCAGCTTCTAATTTACTGATCAAGAGGTTTTTTCATTTCAACTTGAGTAGTGATTGGCTATAGCATAAGCCCCTAGTGTCCCAGCTATATCCTCTACAAATTCTCCCTCTTTCGTAGCCTTCCCATCTGTCATGATTTTAAATTTTTTAGCCATTGCACCCTCTTTTTGATATAATCCTTGCCTCACCATGACCTTTCTTTTTTTGTCAAAGAAAAATTCGTTAGGAGGCAGCTCCTCTAAAGAAATAGGTGTCAGTTCTTCATTGAAAATCCATCCCGCATCAAGATTCCCCTTTGTGAACTACAAGGGTGTGACAATAGCTATCGGACTGTCGATTTCCTTGGATGTTTGTTTCAAGGTGACCTTTGTAACTGGCTTGTTTGACGTGAGTGAAAGTGAGTCGCCCAATCCCTATGAAGGTATCTCCACTTGGCCTTGGGCCTGCTTGCCTGGCGTGCCCTTTTCAAGGTTTCCTTTCTACTTCTGGGGGACTTCAGCTCCTTGCTCTGAGGTTCCAGTCTCTCTGGTTTTCCCTTGGTCCTTCTCCCCATTAGGATTCGAGTCCTTTGTACCTTTGGCTCAAATCTTCTTTGTAACTGGAAGCTCTGTGAGTTCACCCTATAAAATATGGGGGAGACAACTCCGTCGATGCTCCTAGAATTTCAAAAATTCGACCATGTCTCCGGGTGGCAAGGCTTGAATCTGACTTAGGACTTCAGCGAAGGACCTCACACACCAGAATATTTCGTCATGTGGGCAATCCTTGTGTTCATACCTCTTTAGGCCACAACTTTCCAAGTGATTGCTCACAAAATTTATAGGGTCATGCTTCTTGAACTTAATATCCACCAGCTTCATTTCTTCTAAAGGCATAGCCTCAACTTTGGCGTGGCCAAAATATACCAAGGAATATGCACCAATATGAATAGGGAAGGGTGACCATACCTTTTTTTATACTCCTTTGAGCTCTTTGCTTATTCCACCGAGCACAGTCTGTCTGGCGATCTCATGGCACAATAGCTTATCTGGAGGAATAGTGGGAGGGCATATGGAGGGACAGAGGTGTCGAAAATCCTGAATACGAAAATTCTGCCTCTAGATACCAATCTGCCATGCTGCTTAGGCTGGTCGCGATGCTATATGATATCCTGGGAGGCGGGTGGCCAAAAATGGCGACATGCAGTGGCACTATTACCTAGTTGAAGATCTCGTAGATGAATTCTTTGGACTTATCCTCCCAAATCTTCGAGTGGTAGACATGGATAGGCTCTATATTAGATGGAGCCTAGCTCTAGTTCATCAGTGGGAAGGGTGTCATGAAGTAGATGGAATCCATGATGTAAGTAGACATAAAGAATGAAGATTCTTTCTTACTTTCCCTTTTTGCTCGATATTCAGTAATTCGACTGGTTAGACTGTTAGACAACAGTTTGGCCCAGTCTAAAGAGAAACCCTCAGTGACTATATGAATGAGTGGCACCCATGGGAGGAAGAAATGGGCAGTGTCTTCCTTCCCATACAACCTACAAGTCATCATGGCTATGTACATGAATTGTGGCTCCAAAGAAGAGATTGAATAGATCCCATTGGAGTCAACCCTAAATTTCATGGGGTGTGAGACCCAATCTTTGATCAGATTAGACAAAATTTTTGCATACTGCTCACACTCCTTCTTCTTCAAGCCTTCTAGCAATTCAACGTTGTGAGTAAGGTTTAGCGTGGGTGACATTTTATACATTTCCCACAAATGTTCTGGTCAAAAGGTACCAATCATCACCTTTTGTTTGTTGATAATCGTCCTGGTCAATATGTCCACATTGTCCAGCACCCACCTGATCATATCAAAATAGGGAAGAAGCTGGGGCCTCGCCTCTAATTTGTTTATCTCTGCTTGCGCAACGATTTTTTATTTGGTTGATAAATCATCCTTCTCGTTATCACTAGAATCATATGAACAATTTATCGACTTGGATTGCAGGATGTTGGAAACATATGACCATGTCTTGATAGAATTAATACTTCGGGGCGAGGTATCAGAAACAACGTCTGAACCCTGACCTGAAATCTCGGCAGCTGACTTGGGAATTTTTCGTGGAGCCATGAGAATGAAACCTCCAACTGGACCACCTGTCGAATAGATTTGAAAATCACAAACAACAGTTAACTTGGTAAAATGGATCTCCGCGTAAATAGAAATGAGAATTGAAAAAATGAAGGACAAAACTCTTTATCTTAGTCATTTAAACCCCTTGTGTCATTGCAAACAGAATGGTCAAATTGCTTAAAGAAAGATTTAGCAGTAAAAGAGAGATCCTACTATCTGTCACCTTGCCGTAGTTCAAATAAATGCCATGATTGTTTGATGAGTCGTAACACAAATCAGTGCAAAAAACATTTAAATTTACTCCGTAGATGATGTGTGTTAAAGTTTGCATTGATGCATTGATTAATCCATCTTATCTCCTTTAATTAAGTTTGTTTTATTCTTTAATCCCCCTTTTTCGACGTTCGCCATATCAAAAGATTTCACTCCTACCCTTTGAGCCCCTAAGACCCGAAATCGCGATGATGTGATTTAGTTAAAAAATCATGATCTGACTTAAGTTCTTAATTAATCCATGCTTAATTAATGAATATCACGACTTTGCAACTCAGAGCTATGAAGGTATGGTTTTTTAGGAGAGAGATCATCGAGTCGCGAAACCCCGACAGTGCTTAACTAGGGTTTAAAGTGACTTACTCCTGACACTAACCTGGGTAAACTTTTAAAACCATTTCGTGACTTCGCATATCAGAGTTTGGAAACCATGCGACTTGTAACTCCCGAAGCGCGATAGCACGAGGTAATAAAAGTGATAAACTTGCTTAACAGTTAAGTGACAGTGATTTAGGACTATAACAACCATCGCCACTTCGCATGTCGGGGTATTGAGGATTTCAGTGGGTAAATATGATAAAGTAAAAGACATTCTGAAAACCAACTTTTGATTTTAATAATTATATCTCAACCATTTGGAAAAGGCAGCTACAACACTTGGTATGGTATTTTACTATTATGCTATCATTTTTTCAAATCAAGTATTGTTATACTAGGAGCTAGGTGGGAAGTATAAGGGAATACACCCACACCATAGTATTCATCATTTTATTGCTTGATCTCGTTGATTATATAAGGGTTTTTCTAAGAGAAGTATAAGGGGATACACCCTCTTAAGCCTAAAACCTAGCTAGAGAAACTTTCCTTGGGAAGTAAAAGGGATTACACCTGCAAGGATATAGCTTCTCTAGATCTTGTTTATTTGAATCCATTAATCCAATAGTAAAGGAACTAGTCATACTTTTTTTCATTGGAGATACAAAATCATTGCCTTGGGAAACACAATTTTTCGTATTTTGAAAGCTTTCTTGCTTGAAGTTGACTTGCCTCATTAAGAGAAGTCTTCCCCTACTAGG
>WSFP011432206.1:0-21501 GCA_009831015.1 Picea engelmannii
CCTAATTCTCTTTTGTGATAGCTGGGTCTTATTGTAGACAACAACATTCAGGGTTGAATCAAATCATTCAGACACTTGTTCTTCAGAGGTCTTGATCTATCTTTGATAGTTTGTGTAGACTTATTTGTTTGTGAATTAACTTTCATGACTGATAAAGGCTATTGTGCAGAGTCGAGTGGGAAGCAGTCTGTGGCAAGATGATCTAGATTTTAGAGTTCAGTTTTGGTTTTCTGTCACATGTCCTCTTGTATGTTACATCGGGGACTTCTAAGTTTGACTTTGGTGCAATATTTTTGTGTGAAGTTTTGTAAAGACAATGACTCTTTGGTGAATTGGAATGAAATAAGGGATTGCTTTATGTCTCATCTACATTGATTATGATCTTGGTGTCTTTACTTCTGTTCTTACATTTATTTCAGCAACCGTTATTTTCAGAAAAATACATAAAAAGTGAATTTCCAACAAGCTTTAGTTGATAAAAGGCCAGCCTAAGCACTTGTAATTAATACTTGTGAGTTAGGATATATATATATTTTTGGCTATAAACATAGGGTGATATTCCCGTCTACTTTACTTTAGCCAAGTAAAGTCTGAAAATTCTTGAGTAAGATCAATTCATATCTTGTCCTCAACATCTATTTGGCGACCATACTAGGGAGATCTTCGATATCTCTCTGGTTAAATTCTGTATTCGATTTTTCATCGATACATATTTCTATTATGTTTTGATTCCTTGATTGTTTTTCTATTCATGATTGTCCTTGTTGCAAGACAACCCAATATTGAGCCCGGTCTCCAAGACCAGACCAACATTGCTTTGAACATGTTTCATACTATTTTAGATACTGCTAGGACCTGTGCTGAGCTTACCCGTTCTTGGGAAGCAATTGAAAGAGATATTAGTGTCCAAGAACAATTGGAATCTATACGTAGGTAGCCCAAAAATCAGCAATAACCTCTCATTTCTTCAGTTTTGGCCTTTATTTCATGACCTTAGATTCTCATGCTTCTAGAAGAAGAAGAGGCTTGCACCTGAAAACAATCCTATTTCTGAAATAGGAAGGAGAAACGTTGTGTTATCTTCCCAACAAATTACTCTAAGGAGAACTTTATCTGATTCATCCAACTTGTCTTTCTTTCCCTCACCTATCATCCACAAAATGGCATCTAGTGGTGGATCTGGTGGCACTGGAAGTCCTCCAGCTTCCCAATATTCATCATCATCGGTGATTGGTAGCTTGTACAACCACCATATCCTAGTCCAATCTACTAAAAACCCCACCAAAGTCATTAAAAAGTATGCCCTTTTTCAGTTCAAAGAAGATGCCATGACCACACCATGACATGTGTCTTCTCCTCTTAACCTAGCACCTGCTACTTGCCCGATTCTGAAGTTTAAAGAGCATTTGCATAAGTTTTCAAGAAATAAAACTATCAGTACTAATGAACACTTAGTGGTGTTTTCAAATGCTTTTCATAATATAGGGGCTAACGATAATGGCACTTGCCTGCACCTGTTTGTCAATTCCTTGGAAGGAAAGGCTGCGGCCGATTTCTTTGACCTTCCTCCTAAGATCTTGTCTACTTGGGAGGAACTGATTTATTGGTTCCGATCCACTTACGGGCAATCCAAAATACCTACTGAGAATTTAAGGGAGTACAACAACATCATTTATAAATATGGTGAAACCATCAGGTCCTTCAACTTGTGTTTTACCAAGTTGTATAACCAAATCCCTGAACTTATCCACCCACAGAACCAAGCCACCTTCATGCATTACTACAATGCATTGCCTTCTCCTTACCATCACAGGCTTGAAGAAAAGGCCATTGATAACCTCGGTTCCGCTCTCCACACTTTCTCAAAGTATGAGGAACATATTGAACGAACTGGTCTACCCCAGGGAGAATCAGTTAGATAGACGTTTATGTCCGCTCTCTTACACCTGGTAAAATACATGAATAATCATATGATATATTTTGAGTGGAAAGGTACTATCAACTCCCTCACCCCTGGAGCTTCATCCTCTTCTACCCCTCCTTTTAGAAATCCGGTTGAAAATAATTTCCAGCTGAAGAATATCTTGCCTCGGAGTTGGTGTAACTTCTGCGAGGAACACCACGAAGAAAACACATGTGAGGTAAGGAAGAGTGCCAAAGAAAAGATCTTTGGTAAACAACCAGAAGCCACTATCGTTTTCCTATATTTTGACGATCCAGAAGATGTCACGGTCATCAATACTAGGAACAAAGCCTATGCCCCAAAAGGCAAATTTGACCCTCCTCGCAGTTCTTCTAACCCGATTTCATCTTCAACTGCTGCTACACCCCAGGTTCCCAAAGTTCCTGAGAGTCAAGAAATCACTCCTCCTCCCCCCTCTTCCAAATACAATAACTTGAATCAATTGGCCAACATCAAGGCATATGCAACCCTCCTAGACATGGTTGTCGTCCTTGAACAATAGATGCATCTAAAACAATTCATGGAAGGAAAATATTTTGTTGTAGCCAATATTTCCGAAGGGGTAAGCAAAGAGGATTTTTCTGTAAATAAAGTAGCTATACATAAATTCAGATACCCTGTAAAAAATCCCCCTTTTTATATTTATGTAAAGATCATGGATAAAATTGCCCATTGTTGCCTCATTGATGGTGGTTCAGGCCCAAGTGTCATGTCGAATATTATTATGGAAGAGCTAGGTTTATCTTGTACAAACGAAAATGCCATAAGCATGCTTTCCTATAATAGTCTGCAACAAACGACCATAGGCGAGATTAAGGATGTAACCTTGGTTTTATGCGCTCATCCTAAGATAAGGACAACCCTCAACATTCAGGTGATTGATATGCCTATAATAAACTACTCAATTATCTTGGGGAGAGATTGGCAAGCCCTAACAGGTGGATACCTCTCACTTGATGGGACACATCTATCTGTTCCTCGAAATGGAAAGAATATCATAGTCCTTAGAGAAGGAAGAATCTCACCCTACAAAGAGAATGTTCCACAGTCTAGTGTAAACTATATCGAAGAAGAACTAGGAGTGTATTCCATCTTCACTAAATAGGATGATATTCCTCTAGAAATAATTGATTAATTTAGAGGATGAATTGTGGCATATGCACTTCTATGTTCACACTCAGATGAGGGTAACGAGGCTAGTATTATCTTGGTTTCCCCTGCAGGAAAGATTCATAATCTGTCATATAGGTTGGAGTTTTCTTGCTCAAATGATGTCGTTGAATTTAAAGCTTTATTGTTATGCATTGAGAACGCCCTTAATCTTGGTTGTGGTCACCTTTCAGTGTTAGGAAATTTTGAGCTAGTTGTGAACCTGACACATAAGACGTGCTCTCCTAGAAACAAGATGATGGAACAATATTCCCAAACTGTTTGGGCACTTGTCTTGAATCTCCCATCTTTTAACATCACTCATGTTAGGAAGGAGTTGATTTCAATATCTGATCGATTAGTTGTCTTCACAACCTTTTCTACTCACCAGCTCTCGCCTCACTGTCCTGATTGTGCTCTCCAATATCTACATCATTCATACATTTCTCGGAATGAAAAATTCTGGAAGGCCATCCCTAACGATGAAGGAATTTGTTTTGTCAGTCAAAATGAACCTCTCAAGCCTGAGAAGATTATAACTATAGAAAATAATGAAATTCCTGAGGGCTTGACTCCTCTCGAGGTTTCATTTTCCTTGAGTGTTGGAGGAAAAAAAGAAAAGTAAGAGGAGTCACAACTGAAGGTGATTGAAACCATATCCCTGAACATTAGGACACTTGGATCATCCTCGAACGTTAAAATAAATATCCAGGGTTCGAATAAAGAAAAAATGAAATTTGTTGAATTACTTAGTGGATTTCAAAAGGTTTTTTCTTGGTTTAATATGGATCTTTGTGGTTTTGATTCGGGTCTTGTTCAATGTACTATGAAAACAACAAGGAAAAAATAGAAAATTGTTGACTCTGCACTGAAAACAACCTTTTGAAAGGAGTTGGGAGATTTCTTAAGAACTGAAATGTTTTATTTTTTCCACCCTGAAGGGGTTTCAAATTGGGAACTTGCTTAGAAGACCCCTGATAATTTTAGAACCTGTATTAGTCTTCGAAATTTCAGGAAAGCAATTATAGGAAATCCTTTCCCTCCTCTCAATACGAGAATGTTTCTACAATAGGTTGTAGAGTTACACTTGGGGCCCTTACTTGACAGTTTGTTTGGTTACAATAAAATCAAGGTAGAAGGGGAAAATTATCACAACACAATTTCCACCACTAATCGCGATACTATTTCTTACAATTGTCTGCCCTCTAGCTTATTTGATACAAGTATCGCCTTGTGAAGGCCTATACACACAACTTTTGATGAGTGGGTCAGTCTCCATGCTTATCTTGATGATTTAATCGTATCCGTCAAAGAGTTGATAGCTACATCAGGATTTCAAGTGTTGGGCCATTTCCGGATTACTTTTGTCTTGGACACTAACTCATACATTTTAAAGGAATTGCAGAGGCAATGGTTTTCCCACCTCATTAGCAGTCCTCATTTGAAATATTGCGAGGGACCAGCATGAAAAGTTTTCTTTGTTGATTGAATATTTTGTATACTAGTATTTTAGATTTGTTTTCAATTTTGTGCTTCTTTTCTTCTTTACAACACTGTGGTTTCTGCTTCTGAGTTGTTTTTTTTCTTGTTGCGTTTCATTTTTGTCTTTTACTATTGTTGTTTTAATTTCTGCATTATTACTTCTGTTGCAATTTTTGTGTTAATGATCTTTTAGTATTCGATCAGGTTATATTGTTGGATCAATTCTACCACAATGACACTCCTGCAAAGCATTGTTAGTCAATAACAATCAGGCTTGCACAACTGCTATGATCTCTCTGCTGAAGGGCCCTTGAATTGGTTACATATTTTCAATACTATTTGACGAGGAATTGGTTGTTTCCCACTTATACTTGCCATTTCTTCATCCATCAAGGTCTTATGAGAAAAACTATAAGCTTCCTCCTTCAAGTTAAGAGCTTATGATTATGCATACAATGGTAAAACCCCTCATACTTAACACTTTTCATGAGTTATTCCCAAATTCATGGTCATCTTTCCATTAAATCCACTCACTTCCCCCTGTTACATAATCATTCGAGTCAAGTCTTCTTGAGATTACTATTCCTGGTCTGCGAAACCACAAGTTCTGAGTTCTAATCTTTTAAAAACAAATTTTCCTGTGGAGTCACTAGTTTGTTGATGATTGAAAACGTCAATGTAATTTCACCCGGAAAGTGTTGCTAAGCCTATTATTATATAAGACTAAATAATGCTAGTAGGTGGGACCCCCTTGAACTTTTGAAGATCGGGTCTATTCATTTTCAATGTTATGATGATGCGCTACAAAGCTACATGGTTGAGGAGGATATGTTTGGTGTTGATATCAGTTAAGTTTTGAGATATTGTCCCTTCATGATACTATAGCCTGCTATTCATTCATGGTATTTGTTCTTCTCGCCTGTACAACAAAAATGTTAGTGAAAATTACAGAAAGGCAGTTTGAGGAAAACTAAATACTATATCTAATGAGAAAGAAAAAGGATACCTAGATCTACATACTTGTTGATAGTGGTTAAGTCCTAGCTAAACAAGAAATGGCTATGAAATATTCTTTAATTACATTTTTTATATATGCATATGGTGGAAATTTTGGTGGCGCACTTTGGCAAGGTGACAATGCAATGACTATGCATTGATTAATGGGATCGATGGCTGAATTACATGTGTTATAACGTTGGTGTTTCATGGAAGTGATGACTTTCGTTTTTATGGTGATTATGTTATGTTTCAGTTAAATGTTTGATGATGGTGCTTTACATGATCGTTGGGTTGTGTAGTGGTCGAGCGATTTATTTGAGTTATATCGGGAATGTAAACATGGCTGGCACATTTGGCAAAGTGAATGCAAATGGTTGGATTATTATGTGGACTTGGATTATACTATGGGTTGAATGTGTTGATACTATCAATGCACTATTTGATTAATGGTGTTAGTGGAAGGCTCGTTGGCATGTACTAATGGAGTAAATGAGATATGGTTGGAGGCGATGTGCATTTAATGCACGTCACCTTTACCCTTCTTGTTGGCCGCCACCCTAGTCAGACTTTTGTTTTGATCTTGTTGTTGTGTTCACGCTCTGGATTTCTAGAAGGGTGAAATCGCTTGGCCACCTCTTATCTTAAGGATTTCGATTAGCGGGTATGTCTCTTTTGGCCATTCTTGACTTCACTCTGGTTATGAAATGATTTTGGCTCAGTTGTGTGGGTTTGTGTTTGTCCTAAGTGCTACAACTATGTGGAATTTTGGATTCGAATGAAAATAGATGGTTCAACTCGTATCAGTTTAAGTTCGTTAGTTTGTTAGTCTTCCTGGGTGATAGTTCTTTATTACCACTGCGTATTGGTTTAACGATTTTGTTTAAAACCATGGTTGGATGATTGGCTTCTCAGTTATTGGGTTTGATTAAGAGCCATGTTTCCTTATTCGGCCTTGTCAAAGGACTGTCTCCCATCCACAAGCATCATAGCCCCTTGCGCGTACACATTTGGCCTCGAAGTCTCACTGAAGTTAGCTCCGTTCCTCCTATGAAGGCTACTGTGAGAACCCTAATCCCTGTCGAGTGATTTCTAGTCACCGTGGTCTATTACCTTGAATACGGTCTCACCCATGGGTCGTATAGCCATCATGTTGGTTTATCCTCTCGTCACCACCTCTGTGATAATGGCATGAGCTGCGCATTTCCAATTGCACTACTAAGGGTCACGGTCGCCAGCCTGTTGTCAAAGAATCATTTTTTTGTTATGAAAGGGCCTCTGTCATTTATTTTTTTGGTTCGGAGGTACATATTGTTATCATGCTTGTTTGGTTTATTGCTTCCCTCACCACAGTGCCAAATTGTTGGTTATTATGTATCCGTTAGAGTGGTGCTTATGATGTTTGAATAATGGTTGGAATTAGTCACAGGGGTTTGGTGTTGTTACACATGTCACATACTCTAGGTGATGTCTTGAGATTTAGAAGACTAGGTTGGATATGTTTACTGCGTCTTTTTACACTTGAATGTGTGCGACCTGGTCACTCACAGACGACTAAATAATTGGCCGATAATGAATTTTTGAGTTATGGCATGGTTATATATATTGTTGTGTGTTTATGGGAATTATGACACTATGGAATTCTCTCAGTCCTGCACCATGTATAATATGGATGGCTTGTTTCATATGCCTAGTGATACCCCCGATTTCTAAGTGCGTTTGTCTTTTGCGATGGATCATTGTTGATGAAATTTGTGTGGTACGTTTGGCCCAGTTTTGAATAGCACTAAGATATTTGTTTTTTACAGTGGTATGGTTACATGATTTGAAAAAATTGTTTATGCATAGCCTGTGTCTAAATGATGATTGTTGGTTGTATAGACAATTGCCTTTCAGGCATGGCATGTGAGGTGTTGATTATTTTGATCTTTCTATTGCATATATATGTATGGAAACGTACCATTATAGATCTTGATTGGCTCTATAGAGACTCCATTATTATTGTTGGAAAACACTACTTTCAAATACAAACGTAGGTTGGGGAATGTATGGAATGGTGGATGTTAATGGTTAAAGATTGAGTGTTGTTGTTGATTTTTATGATGTGCAGAATGTAAGAATAAAGGGAATAGAACCTCTTACAAATTGTGTGAAGTACTTCTGTTTTGTGATAACAATGTGTTGGATATTAATGGATAGTAAAATTAAACAAATTCACAAGAATTATTACTTAGTCATCTGATTGTCGGTTGATGCATATTTTCTCTACTGTAAATATGTTATGGATTGCTTGATTAATATCATGAACAATAAACATTTTTTTTCCCCTCATTATCTCATTTTTCGCTAATTATAAACCCCTCACATATCCCATATTCATTTTTCACCCCCTGTTCTGATCTTGATCACAGCTAAAAAAAAGTATGTGTTGTATTGGATAGAAATGGCAGAATTCTGCGTGGATTGCAGTGAGGTTTATTGGTTGTTTACAGTTGATTGTTGTTATCATTGAGCAGTGACCATTTCTCTTCCCTTTCATTATATCATTTTTTTTCACAAATTACAAACCCCTCATGTATCCCTGAACATTTTTTCCACCCCCCTTCTCATTGATTAACATTAGAACAATTTGTATGGATTGGATTGCATGAGCCTGATACATTCTGAGACAAATCTATTTCGTATTTTTAAGGAGTTTTCATGCATAGTTATTTAAAATACTATCTGCTAATTGTTAACATATGCAGGATGAGTTTTTTTAGTCAGGGAAGCCATGGACGACGAAACAGAGGTAGAGGTAACTAGAACCGAGGCCCAAGGAGGCCTAGGTTCTCAATACATTTTAATGTTGATTCTGAAGAGCTTGGCCAATTGTTGAATGTTGGGTTCTTTAATTGGATTGGACAGGGAATAGTCCAACCGAGGCCTAAAAGGCCTCCCTTCCAAGCCCCTTAAGCCCTCGGTATAACTGTGCCTCCTCATGTCTCTTTACAGCCTGAAGTCCCAGAAAACGATGGGTGGTAGGAGATTGTTCACCTGGCAGTCTCCCAACACTGTGGCTGGCCAAAATTAACTTTGCCTGCTCCCCCACCTTTGAACCCCATTACCCAACCTACCACTAACCACTCACCAGTGAAATCCTCCCATGCCAGCAAGAGATTGAATACTTAAGCCCACCATGCATCTGGTAAAGGAAAAGTTGTCGCTGCCCCTTCCTCACCCTCTTATGACTCTGGAAAATCTGTGTCTTCACAGATGCATCTGAGGGACGATTTTTCCCATGTGATTAGTGAGATAAAGCCTAAAGTCTCTGCCCAGCTCAAGGCATTTTTAGGGAAATCAGAAGGTGACAACAACAACCAAGGAAGGGTTGCTTCACAGACTGGAAAATATGGGTTTTAATTTTTATGTCAATTATTGTTTTATGACAGTGGTCTCCATGGATTTTGGAAAACATGTTTCATTTTGTACAACAGGTCTTATTTTGGATATATGAGTATTAATTTGAACTATTTTCAAATTTATGAGCTATAATTGTCAAAGAAAAATATGTTTTGAAGGGAGACACAAGGGGTGTGCTTGCTTAACTAATGGATTATGTTATGATGTGATGATTTTTATTCTCTAAAGGAGTCACAAGGGGGTCCCACCTATTAGTTATTATTTAATTATGACCATATTATGATTATTACTTTTTCCTCCTTCCTTAACTAAAGTTAGTTAAGGCTTTATGTTAACTTAACTAATAAGTTAGTCCAACTACTCTAGCCAATTCTAAATTGTTAAAAGTTGAACTGAGGGGAGGAACATGAAGGGGGATAGAAGCACAACGCATGCCAAGGTTTGGTCTTTGAGTTATGTTAAGATAGTTTAGTTTTCATTCATTCATATATTCATCATAGCCTAATTATCTTTTGTGATAGCAGGGTCTTATTATAGACATCAACATTCATGGTTGAATCAAATCATTCAGACACTTGTTCTTCAGAGGTGTTGATCTATCTTTGATAGTCTGTGTAGACTTGTTTGTTTGTGAATTAACTTTAATGACTAATAAAGGCTATTATGTAGAGTCGAGTGGGAAGCAGTCTGTGGCAAGCTGATCCAACTTTTAGAGTTCAGTTTTGGTTTTCTGTTAGAGGTCCTTTTGTATGTTCCATCGGGGACTTCGGAGTTTGACTTTGGTCCAAGATTTCTATGTGAATTTTTGTAAAGACAATGACTATTTGGTGAATTGGAATGAAATAAGGGATTTCTTTTTGTCTCATCTACATTGATTATTATCTTGGTGTCTTTAATTTTGTTCTTACATTTATTTCAGCAACTGATATTTTCAGAAAAATACATAAAAAGTGAATTTCCATCAAGCTTTAGTTGATAAAAGGCTAGCCTAAGCACTTGTACTTAATACTTGTGAGTTAGGATATATATTTTTGTTGGCTATAAACATAGGGTGATATTCCCGTCTACTTTACTTTAGCCAAGTAAAGTCTGAAAATGCTTAAGTAAGATCAATTCATATCTTATCCTCAACACCACACTCTTGTTCGTAATGTGCCTCCTGCACAAAGTTTCAAGACGGCCTTGAAATTTTGCAATACCTAGTGTTCGAGGTCTGCAAGGAGGTGGACAACTTATGGTTGTGTATAGAAATTATGGACAAGAAAGGGATGCAAATTCTGCAAATGTTGTCCTCTCTGCAAGACACTCGACACTCCCCGGACCAAGCATCCATTGCACCAGCGACCTCAGTGGTGGTGTTGGCTCTAGCTCACCAAATGGTAGCAGCAGAAAAATCGACGGTGGTATTGGCTTCGGCTCTCCAGGAGCCAACAATGGACAATGCAGCACACAAAAAATAGTTTGCATGAGCTACGACACTTGCACTGGTGTCAGACTGCATGGCTTGTTTTATGTTTTGTTTCTGCTTCTACAATTGTACTTTTGGATGATTCTCTTTTTTCTTGTCATAATTCAATCCTAGTTGTTCTAGAAGGTCGAACAGATATGAACGAATTAGTTTCCCCACGGGGCAATTATGCTCTAGATGATTAGAAATGGGCTTTGTTTTGGTTTTGGAGGTATTGGTTGAATTGTTTTCCCTCCAGGGAAATTCAACATTCATAGTCCTTAGAAACTCATGACGCTACTGTAAAGGTAATTTATACATACTTACTTTAAAAAAAATGATGCATTTCCACACAAAAATTGAGCAAAACCCAATTCACGAATTTCGATAAAATCCAAAAATGGTTGTAGGTGACAGTGGCTCATTTCTCGAAACCGTGAATCATTTTGACCTAAAATTAAGTGAGTTTATTCATCTTACCCTGATGCATCTCCTGTCAAAATTTCATGGGAAACGGGCACATGGTTTAAAAGTTATGAATAAAATATACTTCCGCGGTGTGTAGGACAGTTTCGCAGTGAACAAAGCGGTTTCACAGTATGCAGTCCTTCATAGATTTCTTATGGATAGGAATTTTTTCAAATGAAGGAGGAGGTTATTTTATAATCTAGGCATGCGTACTTATACCTTCACACCCAAAAATTCAATCCAAATCTCATGATTGCATAGTGAAATCAATAAAATCGTGACAACTTTTCATTGCGAAAGTCTAGGAACTTTCGCAACGAACTTTGCAGAACTAGAGGAGAATGATTTGTCCATATGGCTGAGAAATACAAAATCACACTTCAACTTAACAAGACTCAAGGTCATACCATAACACACCTTTACATTTCCATGATGACCATTTGACATGACTTTGATCTTTGGAATGGTGAAAGACAACTTTGAAAGACTTGTGACCAATGACTCACTAATGACTAAGAAGACATGACCAATCACTCGTATTGACATGATACACTCCCTCATAAATTCTAAACATAAAGTGTGATTTTGGACTTATTTGACCTAAAGAACCAAGGAATTACACAAGTACTAGACTGACCACATAAAAATATATACATGCACACTTAGATGAGTTATGTTTTGGTCTTCACAAGACCAAGTCATGACTCTTAAAACTCAATATACATATTTGACTTGACTCTGGCCTCATTTAAATTATTGAACACTAACATTGGCTCCAATGGGGATGGAACACTCCCTGTGAGCCTCCAAAGAACACTATAGACTAGTAGCCTGATCCATTGGGCTGCTCCCAACCTACAAATTGAACTATGTCCTCCAACTGAAACCAAACTACAACCTAAACTGTATACTGAAATCTGAAAATACTGCTACAAAAACCCACTGCTAAAAAAAAAAGATCAGAGTGTTGAGCTTATTCATCACACATACCTACTTTAAGCCATTGAAAATCACTGCAAAATCATGTGAAATGAAAAACCCAGTGCAACCATGCAAGAGTCTTGTCCACTGCATGATTTTTTTGCATATGTTTCTTCAAAGGAAAAATAATAGACCTGCTTGTTGGCAACTCATTTAAGAACTTGCAAACAAATTCAAATTTAATAAAATATGAAACCTTGGAATTGTTCACTGCCTACAAGCATGATGCAAAAGGATCTTGAAAAGAGTCAATACTAATCTCACTTTGCATCAACCTGTAATATTCCAGATATAAAAAAGTATGCATAATAGAAATAAATAGCTATAAATGGCAGATGGACAATAATATAACTAGAAAAACACCACAATAATACCAAAATGATACCAGAATAACACCGAAAAGAGCACTTTGATTACTGAGAGCAATGTTCACTTGCCTCTTCAAGGGGGCAACCTCCAGCAGAGCAGACCTCCATTACAATAATATCCAAGACAAAAGTTCTCATGCCCTCAACTCCTATTTATACTAAATATGTCTATCAAAAGAACCATCTAGAGGAAGATCCTTCTAGAAGCAGAAGCTTCTATTAGGTATTCTTACATTGGACTTATTCTTCCTTATTGTTGGGCCTTATTAATATTGACCTTTATTACATCGGAATATATTATTCTACCTATGTGAGGGGTTAGGTCCCTAACATGTCCCCCCCCCCCTAAAAACAACCTTGTCCTCAAGGCTTGAGATGTGGAAATTGTTGCAGAATGGTAGTTGGTTCCCAAGTGGCATCTGCTGGAGTTGTATCTTTCCACTAGACTAACACTTGATGGTTCACTGACGTAGACGATGCTCACGTTGGTCCAAAAATTCTTGTGGTTGTATCCAAATGGAGCCTTCTTTGTCCAACTCAGTAAGGTTGGTTTGAGTTTGGCACTTAGTTCCAATCACCTTCTTTAAGAAGGAAACATGAAAAATAAGATGGAGCTTAGAATGACTGGGCAAAGCTAACTGATAGGCCACTTGTCCCACATGCTTGAGAACAGTATAAGGACCATAAAATTTGGGTGCTAGTTTCTCACAATGGTCAGCCTTGAGGGAATTTTTCTTGTAAGGTTGCAGTCGAAGAAACACCTGATCCCCTTCTGCAAATTGACGTTCATAGTGACCTTGATCTGCTTGTTTCTTCATGTGATTATGGGTTGTTGGTTACTTATTTCCTATCTAAGTTCATATCAAGTGACCCAAGGTTCATGTATGTTTGGGTCTCCAACAAATCCTCTAAAAATATCACCCCTCCTAGTAAACTAGAAGGAAACACAACGCACCAGGTGCACTACGTCGTCTCACTTGAGATAGTCTTAATGGGTGGCTGCAAGACTCATGTGTTTGTAGCCTAGGATTGAGTGGGAGATCTGAGAACTATGTGTTGAGAGTTCTATTATAACTTATTAACGCATACACGTGGTTCACCCCCCTTGGGCTACGCCCACAAAGATTTTGCTCTCAACTTCTTTTATTATAGTCGTTCGATCACTACAACATTGCGCGCTTACAAATCTTCTCAGTTGGGTGAGATCTATATGAGGTGGACTAGATTGCACCAGGATCCTCAGCCTATGATCTAACCCTCAATATCTTCCCTCCTCCATCTTCTCTAGCTCAACAGCTTACAAAAATAGGTCATACAGAAAAATATTACATACCAACTTTCTACAACAATTCTCTCTATAAAATACAACTCGTCTCTTCTTTGAGACCTAGGTATCTCTCTTTATACATTTCTAGCTCTTCATTCCTTACAATACATTACCAAAACCCAAACCCTACCATCGTTAGGTCTTCCATGCATGTGTGCATGCTTCTTTTCCTTCCATCCGTCGCTTTCCTCGTGCATGCCTTCTTTCCCAAAATCGCCTTTCTTTCCACATTGGCCTGCTTCCAACAGGCCCCCAACACTGACATGTGGCTCGTCCCGAGCCACCTAAATTTGGTGCACTTCATCGATCTCCCTGGTGATTGCCTGGAAATTATCCTTGAGATCTGGTTCTTGTGTTTGCGCCTGCATGATCTTTTCCTTGAGCGTGTCTACTATATGGACTGCGATTTCATTGTTGATCAATCTGGCGCATTCTGCCTGGGTTTGTGCTATCAGTTTCTTGGCTTCCTCTACCTATGCGATGACTTCTGCTACTTGCTCTTGGAGCGTTTCCATTTGAGCCTGATGCTCCTTTTTCCGTGTTTTCTTAGTGGTGAGTTCTACCTGCAGTTTCTTCATATCTTGCACCCCTTTGACGCGCTCCATGATGGAAATTATATTCTTCCTCTGCTTGAGGTCTTGGATAGCTGCGCTTATCCTTTCTTCTTCCTTGTCCCACTGTTGGACTTGTTGATCTTATTCTAACCTTTTCCATAGTTGTGTTGCTTCCTCGATAAAGTCGGTTGTTTTGTGGACCTGTTGATCTATTTCCTACAGCTTCTTTGTTGCCTCCTGCTTCCTTTGCTCCCTTACTTCCAGTGGAGTGGTAGGTGTAAGATGCTCATGGAGATTCTTGATCTCCTTTTGATATTGATCGATTGCTTGTGAAATATGATCAATCTTCTATACTGTTGTGAATGAATCCCTCTGTGTGGTCGTTGGAATCATTTCATAAGTTCCTGCCACGTTTTTCTCCAATCCATTCATGCGCTCCCTTTCCTCTTGGGTCTCGAACTTAGCCTGCTCACATATTATTTCCAGTGCGTCCCGCTTCTCTATTTCCTGCTGCAATTTGTCTAATTCTGTGCTTGCATGAGACTGTACCTCTTGGGTAACACTAACCTGCAATTTGTGTAGAGCCTTGGATGGTATCCATGACAATACCTGTTGGATTTGGGATAAGTCCTTTAGGGGTGTCTTCCCCATGATGTCGTTCATGCGCAACATACTGGGTGTGATGTGGAATGTTGCACTTGACTGCGGTATTGTGTGGACTATATCACGCTCACCTTCTTCCGGTATTTCTCCTATCTATGGTGTTAATGGCCTTGTTCCCATGTTTCTTACCACTGTCCGCGCTTCCCCGATATACTTGAGGAACTGTCGCTTGTATGTCATCTCCTCCTGAATTCTGTCCATGTGGTGCACTATATTGTCAAAATCCTCTGCTATACAATCTAGAACCATTCGGGCTATCATCTCAGCATCATCCTCTGTGATCGTGTATTCCGGAGGTGTTCTTTGTGCCTTCATTTTCTTGCACACTCCCCACGTATGAATGGCTAGCCTCTTATTCAATCCTAGTTCATGTGGATTGGGACTTGGTGTCGTCCCCTGTGCTTCCTCATCCTGTTTCTGTTGCACTTGAGTTGGTTACGTAGTATTCCTTTTCCCCTTCTGGGTCCCTGTCTTAGTTGTCCCTTCATTTGTGTGCTTTGTTTTTTTATGGCCCATCCTCTATTTCTTGGGCACTGGGACTTCTTGAGGTTGTGTTTCCTCCTACCCTGCCTCCTCTTCTGCTGTCTTTGTAGGTATTTCTTGGGTGAGGGATGGAATCTTCCAGTCGTCCTCCCAATCTTTGATATCCATGTCGATGTCACCCTCCATGATACAATAGCACATTTGTAGCCATTGCTTAATGGGGTCCTTCTGTGCCTGTATCCACATCGCATGTCGTGTGGCCTTGAAGTTGGTGATGTCTCGATACTGTGAGACAACCTGTGGTGTTATTATCCACATGTTGGAAATTGCCTCTTGCAGGTCTCAAAGGTATCCTTCGAATACAACTATGTTTGTTTTCCTTTCCTTAGCATCCGGCATGACGCCAAGTGATAAATACCTCGCTCCACAATTCGTCTTGGGTCTAGTGCCGAAGAATGTGTAACTCGGTTCCTTCCATCCCATGATCGCTATCAACATGAGTATCCATGAGTAGTGTAATTTTGTTCCTATATCTTGCGCATCCTTGCATTCATCCATAAACAAATTCAAGAGGTAGGGTTCCCAACTAACTGGTGTTCCCTCGGTGCACTGAACTTCAACTGCGACGATCCCAGCCGGAACTTCCTCCCTGTGGAATTTTCTCAGCAAATTGCAGGCCAAGAGTTTTGCGGCCATTTGTGTTGCGACATCATTGATCCTCTTGATGATGATTCCTCGCATCCCCCTGTCAGTATCGTATTTCTTCTTCATCTCTTCACGAGTGATTTCTCCTTTGTCTTATCGTCGAGGAATTGTGCGGGATCCATGCCCCAGGATGGAAAACCTGTGATGTGCACAATAAGCTCTACGTCTATTGAGACGAGCTTGTCCAACCATATATCCCCACCATGTGTGACTTCCATCATTTGTTTGACACAACTATTTTCATACTTTCCTCTGCCAAATTGTGGTAGATCTAGCAGACCTAAAATCCATGTTTTCTCCAATCTTGTTGCCACTAAAGTGGTTGATCAATCAGTTCTCGAACCGCATTCACTCCTATAGTCCGTAAGTATACTCGCTTTGCGAATTTTGGGAATGTGTCTGTGTCTACTACATCATGGTCCAAGTATTTCAGCTTCTCAACATGCCCTAGCAAGCCTAATTCCACTCGTACCCCATATGGTATATGTGGTAAAACGAGGGTTGTGACGGGTTTCTTGCGAGGTCACCTAGGTACCTGCTGCTTGTCTTTCTTCGGTAGTGGTTGGCTCGAGGTTCTAGCGGCCATCGTTTGTACTTTGAAATACCATTCTGGCTAGCTCGTGACATCTTCTATTGTTCCTTCTGGTGGGTGGTCTGACACGATTTTTTTAGATTCGTCTAGCTCAAATTTTGCTTCTTGATTCGTCGTTGTTCCATTGACTCTCGGAGTTTCTTCGGGGTTCTCTGGTTTTGCCTCCTTCAGGGATTTTGTGTCCTGGTTCTATTGCTCCTATGCTTCTGTCGGCATATCGACATGAATGCGCTCCAGTGCTAGTTGTTGGTTTTCTTCCATCACGGGTGTGGGGTTCATCGGTGTTGTATCTGGTGATGGGATTTCGTCAATATTGACGATCTTCAGTGGCTGATGTTCGCTTTCTTCCAATTGTACCCGTGCCCTGGTTCTAACTCTGGGTTGTCTGGCAGTTTGGATTTCTTCTGCTTGCTTTGGTGGTGCCATGGTGGTGAATGTTGATTACTTGTTTTTCTTCGTAGCTTCGACAACCTCTGTGAGATTTTCTCTATGCTCTAGATATTCTCTCACTCTTTGTTTCTTCTACAATCTCTCAATAAGTTGTTTGTTCCAATGTCCATGTTTTGTATGGTCATCGCATGAATCTTGTCAAGGACACTACCTTTTAAAATGGATTCAATGAACCTCTGGTTCCTTTGTATTTTCCATTACTTCTCCCTTTCTGTCTCCAGTTGGCACGATTAATGTGGCGCCGCGTCGGTCCTTTCCGTCATTCAATTCTGCATAACTCCATCATTGTGTACTACTTTTTCCATATTTTCTTTTCTTGCTTGCTTCCCTCGTGACCTGGTCATTGGCCCTGTCCTTGTCGAGTTTGTATTCCTAAGTGTGCATGCTCCTTCTTCTTTTGGCGCACTATGCCTCTGTTAGTACTGTTTACAATTATGTTTCTTTTTGTTTTGTTTTTTTCTTTTTCACTGTGCGGTGGCTCTTCAAGTTGTGGGTGGTCGACTGCCCTTGTATAGTTTCAGTCGGTTGTTGTTGATCATTCCTCTGAGTTCTGCACCTGATAAGTCTTTCAAATGTACAACTCCTTCATCTGTGATAGTTTTTACTTTGTATGGTCCTAACCAATGCATTATGAGCTTTCCTGGGTGCTAAAATGATTTGTTGTCATACATCAATACTAAATCTCCCTCCTTGAAATTTTATTCTTGATGTGTTTTTCATGCCAAGCTTTGTCCCTTGATTTCTGAACTTGTTGGTGGAACCCTGCTAAGATCTAATCTTCCTCCATGGTCATCAACTAGTTTAGTCTCTCCTGTATTGTGCCTCATTCTGTCATGTGTGTAATTGTCGCTATGCGCAGACTAGGTACCAGAAATTCTAATGGCACTATTGCTTCTTGGCCATATACCAGTTTAAATGGCATCTGCCCTGTCAGATTCTTGCATGTAGTACTGTAGGCCCACAATAGTGCTACTATTTTAAGGTCCCAATCATCCCTACTGACATTACAGATCTTTGTCAGTGCATTCTCCAATATTTTGTTAAATGCTTCTACTGTGCCATTTTCATGTGGGTGATATGGTGTGCTCTTTTGATGATGGGCTTCAAACTCTTCAATCATAATGTTGATAGTGTTGTTTATAAAGTGTGTGCCTTGGTCTCTCATCAAAAATCTTGGGCATCCAAATCTAGTGATTACTTGTTCAAATAAAAAGTGTGTTGTTGTTTCTACACTGCAATCCTTCATTGGTGTTGCTTCCACCCATCTTGTTAGGTACTCCGTCGTGGTGATGATGTACCTTTCTCCTGTTCTTTTTGTTGGTTGGTTGATTGGTCCCACAAATTCTATTGCCCATTTATCGAATGCATGCAATTTTACCTGTGGTCTAAGTGGAATCTCGTCCCTTATGTTGGGTTTACCAACCCTTTGTCATACATCACACCTCTAGTAGTACTCCTTTGAGTCGATGTGAATGGTTGGCCACCATAAATGTGGTATCTTTTCCTACGTAATTTCCTCCTGTTATTCCCTCATGTGCTTCTGTTAAAACTCTTCGTCTTTTGTGTTCTAACACATATATTTGCAAGATGCTATCTGCCCCCATTTTGTATAAGTGTCTTGTGATCAGTTGATAGTCTGTAGCCCAAACTACCAGGTTTTTCTTCTGCATGGTGTTGTATTCCTACGGCATGGTGCCTGTGCTCAAGTATTGAATGATATTTGCAAAGTATTCATCAGTGATCTAGACTGAAAATAACTGTGCATCCAGAAAGTTGTCTTCTAAATTCGTAGGTTATTCTCCATTTGTGACCCTTGATAGGTGGTCAGATCCTGCATTCAATTTTCTTGGTTTGACGATGACTTCAAAGTCAAATTCTTGAAATAGTAGTAACCATTGACATATTATCCCCCCCAACACTAGCTTGGTGACTAGATATTTAAGGGTTGAGTGATCTGTAAACATCTTAAAGTGTTTTCCAAATAAGTAATGTCTGAACTTCTGTAGTGTGTAGACCATAGTTAGGCCTTCTCTCTCTGTAGTGTTATAGTTTTGTTCTGATTCTGATAGCTTTCTTCTCGCAAAGTCTATCGGGTGATCCAAGTCTCCCGCTCCAGGTTGCTCCAAGATAGCTCCAAGTGCTATGGCCGATGCATCTACATGGAAATGAAATGTCTTCTCCTAGTCTAGGAATACTAGTATCGGTGCGATGACCATCTTCGCTTTTAGTGTATCCAGACCGTGTTGACAGTCATCATTCCACTGAAAATGTGTATCCTTTCTCAATAGTTTCTCCATTGGTGTGGTAATATGTTCATATCCTTTGATGAGCTTTCTATAGTATCCTGTGTGTCCCAATGTCTCTCTTAGTTGACGAAATATTTTTGGTGGTGGTAAGTTAACAATTACGACAATTTTTGCAAGATCTACTAGTAAACCTTGTTTGCATACTATATGGCCCAATAATATCCCAAATGGTGTTTCGAGTATGCATTTATTTATGTTTAATGATATCTAGCACTGCCTACATCTTTCTAACATCAGTCATAAGACCTCTACATGGTATTTCAACAAACTATAGACTGTCCAATCGTCCAAGTATACCTCGAGAAACTGGTGGATGAATTCCTTAAACGCGGTGATGACTACTCTGGAAAATATTGTTGGTGCATTCTTCAGTCCAAACGGCATGAATGTGTACTGGTAGGATCCCCATTATGTCACAAACCTAGTCTTGTATATGTCTTCTTGTGCTATCTCGATCTGATGGTAGCCTAAGAATCCATCAGTGAATGAGTAAGCTTCATGTCCTCCTATGTTCTCCAACACTTCATCCGTGAAAGGTGTAGGGAACGGGTCATGTAGGCATGCATCATTCAACTTCCTCGAGTCGACGCATATATGTATCCCTATTTGTTTTTTGTCCTAAATTACCATCAGGCTTATCCATTCTGATTCTTCAACCGATTCTATGATTTCGGCTTCAAACATCCTGTCGATCTCAACTTTGACTTTCTGCTTATATATTGGGTTCAGTTTGTATGGTCGTTATCTAATCGGTATCGCGTCAACTCTAAGTGGTATCTTCATTTCTCATAGCTCTCTTGCTATACCTTTCATCTATGTAAATGTTGTGGGAAACAATTCGATGTACTCGCACAATAACTCTATTATGATTTCTATGGTTTGTTCATCCCAGTAGTCTCCAATGTTGGCCATTTTGGGATTCTCAATTGTCCCAATGTTGAATTTATTTACCTTGATCAGCATGGAAATCACTTCTGATTCTATCAGTGGACCCTCCACTTCTCTTTCGCCTTCTGCTTCATCGATCTAAATGTCGCACGGATCGTCTTCCTCTGGTGCGTCTTCATGCACATGGTAACAAGACAACAATTCATTGATTGTCTGTTTGTTCTGTTGTTGTTCTTTTGTTATGAGTTCAAATTCTGGTCCCTTGATGAATATCATCCCTCGTATTTGTTTAAGCGATACATCTATGTTGGGGTTTTCATGCTCAAATGAAAAAGTAATTGTAATTTTTTGTTGCAGTACCATCCAGGTCGTAGTTCCTTTGCGCAATTCCTAGTTTGAATACCAGTTCATTGGTATTCCCTTTAAAGTGTGTATGAAATGATGAGGCAATTCATGTGGGGGTGTCATTTTCCATAACTTTCTTCACTTCTCCAAGTGATTTGTTGGTGCCCCATGTCCCTCGTACTTATGTTGCTTGTTGTTTTTCCCTTCTATGTCAAACCTTATGCGCAGTAACCGCTTACATTGGTACCAGTCTATGATTGTCTCTTTGTGTGCACCCCACCATATTGCAGGTGTGGCCTTGAGTGTTATATCAAGTGCTAACAATCTATGATTATCTAAAACTGCATCTTCATATTGTGCCATAAATGTTTCCAAATCATTTAATCTGTGGAAACTGGGTGGTTCCCTTATCTCTGTGCCTACCCATCTTACTGCGCGGTCTATTCATGCACATATTCACGTAGAAACTTCATGTAGCCTTTGTTTCTAGTTTTCTAAGATAGGACATGAGTCACTCACACATGAAGTAATGCTCCGCCAACTGAGTATTCCATCTGTAGTTGGGTTTACGTAATCCTCATCGCGCGCAGTTGTTCTATACAACTGGTTGATTTCCTCTGAGTCTAAGAAAGTAGGTTCTACAAACCTCTCTCCTTCTGATGGGTCTAATGGCGCGATGACCCTGTATTCACCTGACTCAAATGGCATTTTATGTGTCTTCAAATTGATTATGATCTGGTTGTCAAACACCCAATCCAAGCCAAGCAATGCTGGATATGTGTTGTGTCGTCCACTATTTCAATTACTTCAAAATCTTCTTTAGTGCGCACTCCATCCAAGTCTATTGTCACTCCTTTCAGTCTACCAATTGGTAGGAATCTGTGTTTGTTTGCTAGTTTTAGTTGAACAGGTGAATATTCTTATGTGGGCTC
>ML866582.1:17407-38722 GCA_009831015.1 Picea engelmannii
CTGCCATAGTACCTACAACATCCAGCAGAACCCTGACAGTCCAAAGTATTTCTGAAAAAATTGATCCTGAAGGGTAACATTGATCTAAGGACAAAACAAAAGCCAGGTTCAGTGATAATCATCAGATAATTTGTTGTTATAAACAGGAAGTTTTTCTTCTGAGTAGGATATTATTGGTTCAAATTTCTCTGTAGATCTCGGATTGTTTCATCAGTACCAGTCGGTACCAGCACAGGATCCATCAGCTATGGTGGTCATCATAAATACAAGTGCAGATCACAATTTTTGCGCCCTTCAGATACAGACTTGAATTCAAAATCTCTACAGCAAGAAATGGTAACAAGGGGATAGGTAATCTAACTTAGGTACACTTAGTTCATGTTGGTTTAATGTATTTAAATTACATATTAATAGTTTGAACTGAGAATGCTTTGTTACCCCATAATGTTTCATTATATCCACACTCTGTACCTGATAAACCAATCCGCATCGACATTTCATGTCACGAAGTTCACACGACTCATTTATACTCTGCACTCATGTATGACTACCATCATTTCCCTACATGCCATCAACCCCCACGACAATTCAAACTCTCTATTATGATTCTTCTCCCGGCTACCTCACACATCACACTCCATTTTCCTATTACCCTCATCTAAGTTTCACTGCTTACCTGTAGACCGTTCCTGTGATAACAAGTGAAATCATGGTGGCAAATCGTCATGAACCAGAGACATATGCATACTTAGAGGCCCTTTCGGAGTATCAAGCAACCAGAGACATCTTTCAGAAAGCGGGATGGGAGCTGTTTTTTAAAAAAATCGATGGATATGATGACTCAATTACGCTTCAGTTTGCTCTGCGTTTTCAGGGTGGGTTTGCTAAAGTGGGTGAGCTAGAATTCGAGGTCACCGGAAAATTCATTTCTGAGGCAATTCAACTACCCACCATTGGTCAGAGATGGACAAAGGGTCAGCATGTTGACAAGAAACTCTTCACGCATCTTCTGAAACAACAGTACCGGAAAATATAGTGGTCAGAGGGGACATCGCGGTCATGGTTAGAACCGCAATGGGCTCAGTTGCTAGCTATCCTCCAACGTTACCTCACTTGTGAAGGACGGTATACAATCGTATTTCCCTGACATGCCCGTCTCCTGCTGCATTTCAAAGGTAATCATCTGATGAACATACCCTACTTTCTGTTGAAAAGTTTAAAGAAAATGGCAGAACAGGTTCGAAAGGCCAAATATTTTCGAGGAAGTTTCTTTCATTTTGGTCTTGTAAATATATTGATTAAGTCTGCGTTGTCCCAGAAACAAGAAACTTGGGATATATTCGCTGTAAGAACCCTAGCCTCTGACAAGTCTAAAGATAAAAGTGTTAAGCCCGCTCCTCCACAGACAAAGCTGAACTCTAGGAAAAAGAGTATTAAAACCCCGACCAAAATCTGTGATGACCCTGAGAATATGCCAGATAGCACAATTGAAGCCAGTGCTGGAGACCCTGGTACAGAACATTCATTTGATGTCCATGGTTCTGATGGAGTGGAAATACATCAAGAAACTGTGAAGAACACTACTCCTACGGAGGCAAATGTTGAAACTCAGATTCCTTCTCCAGCTGCTATGAACATTATTAACGTGGAAGAACTGGCAGAGTTGACTAACAGACCTAGGAGAAACCCAAAACGGAAATGTAAAAGCACATTGTCAGGCATGGATAGATCTGTGCCCAGTTACCCACCACAGGAGAAGTTAAAAAGTAGGGATCTTGAGGAGGCTCCAGAACCCTCTGAAATGACTTGGACTCTGTCCCAATTAATTCAAAAATCCCGTAAAGTGGATCGGCAAGCTACTGCGCCCAAAGAAATTGAGAAGAATGAGCCAATTCGAGTACCAACATATACCCCTGCTCGGATACATAGAGAGTTCACTCCTGAACCTAGCCCAGTTAACAATTCTGATCCAGTTGACACCTATGAATGAAGTCCAGATGAGTTCACTCCTGAACTCAATCCATATCATAATCCCGATCCAGTTGACACCCCTGCTCAAAGTCCAGACGAGTTCACTCATGCATCCAGTCCTCAAACACAGCCAGGACAAGATAAAACATTTGAAACCTACTGTGAAATTTCGTCCAGTAAATCCTTGAGACCAATGGTAGCCAGATTAGAAAGCAGGAATAATAGGTTGAAAGAGAAGCTACATGAGTACACCATATTGGATCGGCATATCAAAACAGAAAATGAACTCATGAAAGTCAGGGTAACTCATCTCTTGTCCAAAATTGAAATATTAAAACAGAAGAATAAGGGTCTTTTCCAAAGGAACAGGAAACTACAGAAGACTGCCAAAAAGCATATTATCATCAACCGAGTCCTCAAGAAAGAAATCATAAATACAAAGAAACATGAGAGGTTACAAATGTTGGTTGCAGCTGCTGCAACGCTCTGATTGCTATCAGTCTTTGACTTTTTTGTTGCCTGAGGACATGCAAAGACTTCAGTTTGGGGGCATGTTGGTCCCCAGTTTTGACTATGTTTTTGCTTACATCATATCAAAAAGACCTCTATTTTCACACCCAGTACCACTCCCTTCTGGCCTTATTATGACACATGTGACCCCTTTTTACAACTAAGTGGGCTATTCAAGGTATTCTTACATTTCAAGTTATTTTTATGTATTTTGATACTTTAAATTAGCGTTGATACTAATGAGGTATGAGTTTAGGTATTATTTCTTTGAAACGGCACTTACCAGTACCAGGTACCAGCTTGCACCCAGTGGAGCCCGAAGAAGCTGCTAAAGATCTGCACGACATGGCCAGAGTGGTAGACAGCATGATTTACATGACATATTGAGTCATCACTCATACGCTGATTCAAAGTGAGATTATAGAACTAAGTTGTTAATACTTTATGATTCACATCTTCTTGACACTTCGTGTCATAAAGATGTGGAGACCGTTTTAACTATTTTTGAGTTATTTTCGGATCTGGGATCCGTTTGAATTAATACATTCTGTTTTAAACTATTTTTTAGGAGGATCTATAAAGATAGAGGATCGCTCCTAAGAAACGTGGGATTATGTTATGCTATGAGATACACATTTCTGCTAATACAATTTACCTTTGCGTTCGTTGTCATATGAATTGAGTTATTTTATGAGTAAATGAAGCATGAATAATGAACAGTGTTTGCATGGAATGATAGTTGAGTAGCTTTGGTTTTCTTTGTGGTGATTGTACCTTTTGGTTGGGCCCGCCAATAGGTCCAAGTCGCTACCTTTCTCTGTATTAGAGTTAGTTTATTTCAGTAGTTTAGAATTTACATGCATGTTAGCTTATTTGAGTTTGGGAATTAACTTGTTCAGGTTCTTGCTTAAACCATTCTTCCAAATGTATCGTTTCCATCATATTGATATATTCTACGCTAATGAATGTTGAAAGCATACTTGATTTCTGTCGAACTTAAAACATGAACTAGATTTGCTCTGCTTTCAATTTTCAATTTGAACGTGAATTAAAAGGAATGCGAGTTTGAATTTACTCTGTTTTGGTTAGGATAGTTAGTTCATTCTATTCTGTTAGGATAGCTAGGTTGTAATTGAATTAGAGGAAGCTTCCAGTACCAGTAGGGTAAATAGGATATTTCTTTATTTTTCTGTGGATAGATTCAAAATTATTGTTGATGTTTAGATTAAAAGGATTTTAGGAAATAGAGGTAGGATACATTGTTTTCTGTGTCATTAGTTTACTTTCTGTGACATACTCTATTTTTGGTATAATTTGTTGTTACTTAGTCTGATTGCTGAAGTAGTTTCATTTTGAAATAGACATCTTACTTCTAGAATTAATTCAAAGGTAGTTGTTAAAGATATTTCATTTCTGTTTAGAATTGAATGTTGTAGAATTTAAATGAGAATGCTTTAGTTAGAATGATCTTGTTTAAATTAGAATAAATGAAATAGATTAGAGATAACTTAGGCTTAGAGCAGAGTAGACAATTAGGTTCCAGTCCTGCACATACAGTGTTTGTGTCTCAAAGTTTACCTCCCTGGGTTGACATTTTATGTAAGCTATTATAGAGATATAATTGGCCCAACAACCTTCTTCCTTTTTGGCAAACGCAACCCATGTTGCCCTTGGTTGGGGTGTTCCTTATCACCTACTCTTGTTGACATCGTCCATAAACTCTGAGTATCCCACAGGCCACCTACCTCTGCTCTTTGAGTTTGTTCACTTTGTCCCGCCTCTGGCACAACTTATCCCATGTCTTGTTGTCCCCCTAACACTCGACCTAGTTGAACGGTTGCGGCCACTTATACTTTGCATATATTCCCAACCAAGGGAGGTCTTGAGTCTCCATGCATATTGACTTCATCCATGTACCTCCTCAGTTCCTGACATCACCTAGTGGATTTCACGAATCCCTTTGCTTCTTGGAGTCGCGTCTCCCTTTTTGTCGACATCATCAAAGTTTTCAGAAGGGCGACAATATCTTGACTCTCATTACCTTTACAATGAGGAGTCTCAGATGACACAGGGAGAACAATCATTTCTCTCTGTTGTTTTCGACCCCCATAACATTCGACTTCAACACTTTCTCATGTTACAGTGGGTTTTACTTTGCGACTATTACAGTTGTTTTTTATATTTTCTAAAGACTTATGAACGTTTTTGGGCTATCAATGCCCACAGAATCTATGATACTTCTTACAGGTGTCATTGCCTACTATTTAGAGTCTTGTTCCTCATCAGAATTGTCCTATGCATTTATCAAAACCACCCCCAAGGGCGCTGCAATTATCTACATCAACACATAGTTTCTGTTACTATACAACACCCTTTTTTGAGTTACATGACACGAGCATGGGGCATGCCCACCTCATTTGTACACAATTTATTTTCCACACCTTGCGAAAGGTTGGGTCCTACAGGTTCCCTTCTCCCTCCAATGGGTCACTCTTGATACTCTCACTATCGCTCTTTCTTACAACGGTACTCTTAGTAGAAGAAACATTGATGAATTTTGGTTATCTGTATGCTCCTAACCTCATCCATCAGGAGGCATATGTTATCACTGAAATTCCATCCGCAAATGGTTACAGGAATCCAGCATCTTCAAACAGCTATGAGTTCACCCATGGACCAAAATTACCAAAAAAGCATTTCCAAAAGGTCCAAAACTATACAACCAATTATAAAATCAGGATGTGTTATGACTATACAGGGCGTGCATGCACATGCACCATCAAGAAACACAGGAAAAGTGCACATGCGTACAATGCACGATTGTGGACGCTAAAAGTCACGCACAGTTGAGAACGGCACATTTATGATGTTGGTCAGCCTCCCACCCACTTCTGGTTCAGCTTCCAAGTCGATTTGACATCCAAATCTCAGTTGGATCCGGCTGGGTGGCTGGCCAAAGACCTAAAGGTGCCCTAAACAACCCATTTTCACACTAAAAGCTATTTGCATAATACCTCAAAGTGGTGCTATAAAACAAGGCCATGGGTGCACTACATTTTCAAGGAATTCATTTGTAAGGTTATGTTGTTGCTATTCTCTTGGGGAAACCTCTTTTCTCACCAAGAGAATACTAGCACCATTCCATTTGGTAAATCCACATCACCTTTTGAGTGGGTTAGCTTGGGATTATTTCACCATTTCTTTTAAGTTTTCAAGTTGTAAGAAGAGCTCAATCTTGGGGGTCCAGGAGCCCTCCCTTGGAGGAAGAAGGGACCCAAAGTCCCCTTTCTCTTTGGTGTTTTCTTTTCACTAATACAATCCTTTCCATTGGTGACATGAGTCTTGTTTGTTTCTTATTCTTATGTCCTTATGCACAATAGTTTGATTGTTTTTTCCTTTCCTAGTTTAATTCTTAGTTTAGTCTTTTATGTTTATTCTTCTAACCCTTTCCTTTACTGTTGTCTTTCTTAGATAAACCAACTAAGCTTGTAAGCACCTCTGTTTTTCTCATTTAGGTGACAAAAGAGGTGCAACAGAAGGATTTTCTTTTGACTGGGCAAAGATATTGTCAGATAATCTGGCTAGTGAAATCTCATAATACCAAACAAAGAATACCAAAGGGAAACCAGCATCATTATTTATGTCAACTTATGCTATGGATGTTATTTGTTTCATGACGCCTTTCCCACTGATGAGCTAGAGTTGGACTCCAAATAGTGTTGAACCAATTCATGATTATCGTTCGAAGCTCTCGGAAGAGAAGGCAAGAGATTTATTTTATGAAATTTTTAACTGGGCAGTGGTGTCGATGCATATTGTTATATTTGGTCATCCACCACCAAGAATTTTAGACAAGGTTATGGCTAGCCTGAGTAAAGTGGTAGACTGGTACATAGAGGATCATTTCTCTTATTTCAGATTTTTCGGTTGCTCCATCCCTCCATATGCATTACCACAATTTTTACCAGATAGACTGGTGTGCCGTGAATTTGCACGACAAATTGCACTCGGCGGGATTAGCAAAGAGATAAAAGTCATGTAGAAAAAGGTATGGCCACCTTTTTCTTTGTTTATTGGTTCATTTTCTTTATTATATTTCAGACATTCCAAGGTGGAGGCTACAACTTTAGAAGAGATAAAGTTGGTTAGCATTGAGTTCAAGAAGCATGACCCACAGAGGGTCATGGGAAACCATATGGTCGGATGCAGTCTTAAAAAATATGAACATGAAGAGTCTCGTCATGACAAAATGTTATGAGGGGTAAGATCTTACCAAGAAGTTATGAGCCGAGTGTGAGCTCTGCTACCTGGTGAAATGGCTGAATTTTACAATTTCCAAAAACACCGGGGAAGTGGCCTACCCAAAGTATTACAAGGGAAAATCCTAAATTTGCAAATACACAACAAGCAGAGACCCAAAATCCAGAATTTCAAAGTTCTGCCAAACAAGAAACCCTGGAAAATTAGGAGAAAGTTGAGGTCTCGACTCAGAAGGGAAGTATCCCAAAGACGGAGATACTAAACAACTAGGGAAAATATAAAAAAAAGAGACAATAATAAATAACAGAGAAGAAAAATTGTCGTCTTCGTCTGAGAAATCAACTACTGAAGAAGCTGGGAAAAAATTATCCACAGAAATCGGCAACCCCATTGAGGTTGTCACACCATTACAGTTCACCAGGGGAAACCCTAATACAAAGAAAATATTCATAAGAGATTTCATGCCTGTCTCTTTCGAGGAGATACCTCCCATCGAGTTCTTTTTCAGTAAGAAAAGAAAGGTTGTGGTGAAGAAATAAATGCACATGAGAGAGGGTGCAATGGTGTAAAAGCACAGAGTATTATTAGATGGGAAAAAATTGGAAGAATAAGATTTTTCTACAGAGGTGGCAGGCTCTTTAGGGGATTTTGCAACGACCAACTTATTTTTTGTTGATAATCTAAAAGAAAGGATAAGGTAGAGGAATCATTTGATAAAATAGTTGCGAGATCAAATAAGGAATGTAAAGAATAATATCAAAAACAAGGTCAGCAAAGGACTCGAACAGGCAAGAGTCAACGAAAAACAAGAAATCCAACAACTTAAATCTGATCTTGAAGAAGCACACAAGACTGCTCAAGCAAGTCAGGGGCAGATCATCCAGCAAGAAGAATTAGTAAGGCAGTTGCAAGCTAAATTGAGTTCTACTAAAAGCCAAGTTGTAAAGATAACAGTCTTTCAAGCCCAGGCATTGGAAGTGCATCAGAAGCTGGAAGCAGTACAACAAAGCCTATTTTCTAAGGTAGGGATTATCCAATATTACTTTCGGGATATGGGTCAATCATTAGATAATATTGGTTTCAGGGAAAAAGAGGCCACTATGGCCTAAACCACCTTTCAAAAGGGAATCGTATCTTCGGCTAGGAAAGAGGTACCAGCAACTCCCAAATTAACTATCACAGAACAAATCAAGGGTGATATCATACTAAAGGCATGGGAGGCTAATATAGCCGAGAGTAAGAAAATGGACAAAGAAATAAAGGAAGATTGTGAAGAGGCTTTTGATTTGCTAGATAAAAAATCACTAGGCATTGGAAAGGACAATTGTACTGGGGTATTAGGGAAAATCAATGTTATAAAGCATCAACTGGACATCAAAGAAAGATTGAATGAAGCCCATATTGAAATTTCACAATTGAAACAGTTTGACATCGCTCAAATGGATAGATGGCTGGTAAATCCAAATCTACAGTTGCAATCAAAAAATTTTGAAGGTAAAAGGATTGAAGACAGGTTGTCGAAATTACAGAGAAAGCTGTATCTTTTTTAGGAAAAGGATGCCACAGAGCCTTCCAGAATTTTAGTACAATTTCTAAGCAGGTGCATCGAGTTTCTTGAACTAGGTGAAGGAAGTACTTCAAATAAATAATGAAGTAATACATGCATGCTCGTTCTGCCAATATGAGAAAGAGATAGAAAGGAAACAAATGGAACAGTTCAAGTTTATATTGTGTAACTGTTAATATCTAGGAGTAAGGAAAATTCCAATCATCTAGGGTTGGTAACCTTTTGTATAAAAATAATTTCAAAATACTTAAAGAAGGCATTTTCCTGGCCGATTGTAATAGAGAGATCTCTCCTTTTCGAGAATTACGACAAATGCAGACCAAAGACTCCATATTTCGTCAATCTTGAGTTATGTGTTCTTTTGTTCTTCCGTATTCCAACATCTTTATTTATATTTCTTTGATGAATTCTTAATCACAACTTAGTACAACATCTATTGTGGTTATATGTTTATTTGGTTATTTGATTGTTTACAGATTTTCCTATGTATTTTTTATTAGCAAGTGCAAGACCTGTGAATTAGTTATATTACCACACTTTTTGATTCATTAAAGGTTTTACATGCATTTTTATTCTTTTGTATCAGAGTGAGATTATTTTGTGATTAATTCCTCACTTTGTTGATAGCTTCATGTTTTTCTTTCATCACATTCATTAGTTTCAAATTTGACTCAGACACGGAAAACGGCCTCTGAATTGTTATACTATTAATTCATTTCAGGAATTTTTCTCATATAATTGAAGACAAGAAAAAGAAAACATAAAAAATACAGATCTTTAATTTTCTTTCCTCCATGATTGTACATGTTGCAAGATAGCCTAATATAGAACCCGGTCATGGATCAGACTATCATCACTTTAACCTTTTTTAATACCATCTTAGAAACTGCTAACACTCAGGTTGAGCTTGAACGTTCATGGGCAGTGATTGAACATGACATAAGCATCCAGGAACGTTGGGAAGCTAGGCAAAGACAACTTAGAAATCAACCATATCTTCTTTCCCTAAATAATTGACTTTCTTTTCATATTTTAAACTCTCTTTATTTTTTGTATGCCTTGACATTATACTTTGAAGCCTTAAGTATAAACTCAAGAACAACACTAGTTTTCAATTTGTAAGAAGAGCTCTCACATAGGGGACTCAAGATCCCTCCCTTGGAGGAAGAGGGGATCCACAAGTCCCCCTTTTTCTTTGGTGTTTTCCCACTAATATAACCTCTCCATTGGTGGCATGAATATTGGTCAATTGTTTGATTGGTTTTGGTTCTAATTTCCTTATGCATTGTAGTTTTGATTCTTTAGTTGTTGTTATCTTAGTTGTTTGTTTATTTCATGTGATTGAGTCATTTGATTCATACACTAACTTCTGTCATGTCCAGCAAACCCAACTGGACTTGCAATTTTCCCTCTTTTTATCATTCAAGTGGCGAAAAGGATACAACACATAGGTTACTGCGTAGGTCAAACTAGTGCGTGGATGGTCATTCATCCCTATAAAGTTTTAGTCGAGTCCCATTCACCAATCCCCCCAAGACTTCACCATTCAAAATTTCTAGCTACACAACACCTTCTTATATCACATACTTGATCACATATGGACCTAACCAATGCATCCTAAACTTCCCTGGGTGTTGCATGAACCTGCTATCATCTAGCAACACTAAGTCTCTCACTTGAAACTTTGTATGTTTAATATGTCTATCATGCCATGCTTTTTCTCTTTTCTTCTAGACTTGTTGACGGAATCCTACAACAAATCAATCTCCCTTTAGTTTTAACAACTGTGATAATCTTCCCTCTACTGCGTCATAGTTTGAAAGATCAGCAATCACAGAAACACGTAAGCTTGGCACAATCAATTCCATTGGCATTACTTCTTATTTCCCATTTACCAACCTAAAAGGTGTTTTTCCTGTCAACTTTTTGCTTGTAGTCCTATATTACCATAATACTGCAAGGATTCTCAAGTCCCAATCATTCCTTCCTATGTTGCAGATCTTTGTTAGAGCATTCTATAAAATTTTATTGAAGGCTTCTACTGTCCCATTTTCCTAAGGGTGATACGGCGTGCTCCTCTAATGGTGAATTTGAATTTCCTCAGTCAATGTTGCAATCGTCTTATTCAATAAGTTTTTCCCTTGATCACTAAGCAAAATACTCGGACAGCCAAATATTGTAATGACCTTCTCAAACAAAAATTGTGCAGCAGTCTCCACACTGCATTCTGTGACCAGTGTTGTTTTTTCCCATCTGGTCAAATACTCTCTCGCAGTGATTATATACCTAGCTCTTGATCTCCAAGATGGTGGATTGATCGGTCCAACGAATTCTATTGCCCATTTATCAAAATCCTGCAGTGTAACCTATGGATGCAAGGGAATCTCATCCCTTCTGGATGGATTTCCAACCCTTTAACAAACATCACATGCCTGAAAATATTCATTAGCATCCTTGTGAAGTGTGGGCCACCAAATACTTTCACACAAAATATTTTGTGTTGTCATTTTACCTACGTAGTGTCCAGCAATACCTTTGTGTGCTTCTGATAGAATCATTGGCATTTCATTCTCTAACACACATCATCTTAATATCCCATCTGCACCTAGCTTATATAAGTTTCATGCGATCAGTTGATAGTTTGTTGCCTTAACCACTAATTGTTTGTTTTGTGCAACGGTCATGTCCGATGAAGCCATTCTTGCATTTAAAAATTGCACAATGTCTGGGAAGTAGTTTTCCACCATTTTAACTACAAATAAATGTGCATCCAATAAACTATAATCTATATTCCATGCATATTCACCTTATAGAATGCATGATAAGTGATCTGGTCCTACATTCAATTTTCCTGGCTTAACGATGACTTCAAAGCATATTATTGGAACAAAAGTAAGCATATACAAATTATTCCCCCCAACATTGGCTTGTTCACTAAGTATTTTAGTTCATAATGGTTTGTATACATCTTGAAATGAGAACCCAACAAATAGTGTGTAAACTTCTACAGCGCATACACCATTTCCAACCCCTCTCGTTTTTTCGTAGTGTAGTTATTTTTTGTTGTTGACATTTTCCTGCTTGCAAATGCAATTGGGTGGTATAATTCTTATTCTCATGGATGAGATAATATTACACCTAAATATATGGATGACACATCCACATGAACATGAATTTCCTTCTTCCAATCTAGGAATATCAAAATTGGCGCAGTCACTAACTTTTGCATCAATGTAACCAAACTTTTTTTCCAGTCCTCATTCCAATGGAATTTAGCTTATTTCTTCAACAACTTCTCCATGGGTGTTGTGATATGCGCATATCCTTTAATGAACTTCCTATAGCATCATGCATGGCCCAGCTTTTCTCTTAATTGTTGTACTGGTGTAGGTGGTGGTAAGTCCATAATCACTGCAATCTTGGCAGGATCCACTAGTAAGCATTGATTACATACCACATGGCCCAACAAAATTCCAGAAGGCACACAGAAAATACATTTTTTCAAATTCAATGAAATTTGACATTGTATACACCTATCCAACATTAATCTCAGTACTTCTATATGATATTTTAATAGACTAAACACGGTCCAATCATCTAAATAAACTTCAAAGAAATTATGAATAAATTCCTTAAAGGATGCGACAACTACTCTCGAGAAAATTGCAGGTGCATTCTTCAGCCCAAAATCCATCACTCTGTATTGATAGCTTCCCCACTCTGTCACAAAGGTATTCTTATGTATGTCTTCCTACGCAATATTTATCTGGTGATATCCTAAGAATCCATCCGTGAAAGAGTAGGCATCCTACCCCCCTACATTCTCTAGCACTTCATCTGTAAAAGGTGTCGGAAATGGATCGTGCAGACATGCATCATTTAGCTTTCTTAGGCCTACATAAATTTTGATTCCCCCATGTTTTCTTATCTTGTATGACCATTGGACTTATTCATTCTAATTTTACTATTGGTTCAATGATTATTTCTTCTAACATTCGGTCTATCTCTGTCTTTACCTTCTCTTTATACTTCAGGTTCAATCTATAGGGTCTTTGTCTTACTGGCTTAGCATCTAGTTTCAAAGGGGTCTTCATTTCTCCTAACTCACTAGATATCCCTTTATTTTTTGAAAATTTGGTTGGGAATAGATCTTGATACTCGCACAATAAGTCTATAATATTTTCCACTGTTTTGTCACTCTAGGAGTCATCTATCTACGCAAACTTTGGATTCTCTTTTGTCCTAATATTCACCTTATGCATCCTTAATGGTTGTACATATGAAGTTGAACCAATATCTGGACCTTCTACTACATGTTCCCCCGTAGTTTCAGGTATTTGTATATTTCTTGGATCTTCCTCATCCTGATCTTCTTTAGCAACATTATAACATTACAATATTTCATGAATTTTCACAGAAGATCTATGCACACTGCATCGGTACTAGATCCATCGACCCTTTATTGAACAAATATTGTTTCTAATGGCCTAAAAATATACATTTACTAATGGTGATTCATTTTCAAAATTAAATGTTATCTTAAACCTTTGAGTTAGCTCATCCTAGTTCATTTTTTCTCTACACATTTCTAGTTCCAAGTACCAGTTCTTGGGGATCATATCCAATGTATGTATGAACCTATGCATCCATTCCTTTTGTGGTATTGAACTCCATATCTTTATGCACTCTTTTTATAGCCCTAAAATGCCCTATCCATGCATACATGGCCTTGGCCTTCTTACTTGCATATTTTTCCAAAGAACTACTGAGAAGCTCTTCTTAAAAAACCATTTTTTAGAAGATGTACATGCCCTGCACCATTACAGCCCACGTACATATGCTTTTTGCAGTTTTATATCATGCTTACATACGCTTGTTTCACTTCTACAACCCACTTAAATATGCTTGTTTCACACTAAACATCCCGTGTATACTTGCAAAAGTTGCAAAAATTAAAAAGTTGTAAGGAATTCGTTGAAATTCACGAGCTATTGGAAGTTCCCCAACTAATCCAGTTGTTATAGCCTGTCACCCAACCAAATAACCATCCTTTTGTCATATAAAAGGAGGTGTTTGGTTCTAAATTAAAATCCAAGCATAAGAACAGTGAAACTCTTCCCAATTTCACTTCCCCTCCTTGCCCAAGATTTTGCTACCTTTTGTGAGATATTGCCTCAACATCCCCTCATCAACCCCCTTCTTCCTCCATTCAATCCATTCCCTTCCTTGAGGTGATAATAAGATTGAGAGAATAAGTCTATTAAAGGTTCACTTGGAGCATGGTAAAGAGGATCACGGACCAGGTTCGTGGAACGGTGGAGGACACAGATTGTAAGTTTCAGTCTTTATACGATGAATAAAAGAAATGCATTTTCTTGTCCCAAATGATGATGTTTTGTGTATTTTCATTGATTTATACTTAGCATTTGATATCTAACCCTAACTCATGAATAGAATAGCATGTTTGTAGTCCTTGTTTCCTTATCTTTGGATGTAGGTAAGCCTTGGGAGGAAACGTCTAGTCATTGGAACTACCAAGCTTGAGGAGATCATCACCAGACATGGAATCAAAGGTACAGTTACCTAATCTCTTCTCTTATTGCTTTATTTTTGTTTGTTTTGGTATGTTTTAGGTAGTGTAAAATAGACTAACTTTTAGACGGTCATTCGTTCTGTCTACATATTAAACCCTACTATATTTAAAGGGGGGATTTTCCCGCTAGTAGAATTGGCGACCATATTGGGGATCTCTCTAGGGTTTTTTAGGGGTTTTTGGGTTAATTGATTGGTTTTTGTTTTCCTTTCAAGTTTCTTTCAAGTTTACTCAGTCTGTCAAGGGATTCTAGTCACCTCCAGAGTGCATACCAGTTGTCCCTACCCTGTAATATTGCCTGGTCTTTTTCATTTTTGAAAAGAAACGGAGGTGTACGCGCCCTGTCTTAGGTCATCCTGCATATATATGCTCTATGCACATTAAACTTCTCGCGTACATATGTAGGTTTTTGATGCAACAGCCCACGTCTCCGTTTCATGAAAGTTTTTTGAAAAAGAGGGAGTTTTCCACTTTCGTGATTGAAGTTCTCACTTCTCATGGATTTCTTGGATCAGTCCAGAGTCTCTATTTGTTGCCATAGCCTGGGCATAGGTTCTAGTTTACTTGTTTCCTTAGTCTTCTTGTGTTTACCCTAAATAGGTTTTAAGCAAGTTGTTGAGTCTTAGATCTGCCTTTTTTGGTTTCTTGGTTGAACCATGTGATTCGCAATGGGCTGAAGGTATTTTCTAGTCTTGTTTTATTTTTTGTTTTATCCTTTTTTACTTTCTTTGAAAAAAGAAAAAAGTTTACTTTAGTTTTTCCCTTTAAAGCGGTTCAAAAAAAAAATCATGTTCTTGCATTTCAGTTTAGAAAAGTAGTTAAATTTGTTATTTGCAAAAAGGAAAAAGATTCTTTATTGTCAAGTTCTTCTTGATTTATTGAAACATAAGTAGCTTGTAGTCAAGTGAAAGTATTTTTTAGGTTTTCTTTACAAGATCTTGAAATGTTAGTTAAGAAAAGTTTAGTTTACAAAGAGTTAGTTACAAGCTTTGCTTTTAAATTCGAAGTAATTTTTCTTTCAAGTGCTTTAATTTTCTCCTCCTTTTCGTCTCTCTATAACACCATTAGTTTCACTACCGTACCTTGTGAGTAAATCAAGCCTTTAAAAAGAATGCTTAATCTAAAATACACTAGACTTAATTGTTTGTAGGGTTCAAAAACTAGTTTAGGGTTTTAGGGCCTTGAATTAGGTTTCGAGAGGAAACTCTTCAAGGCCATGTTAAATCTAACATTAGAGTCTGATTTAGGGAGTGCTTAAGTCTAGTGTCATAAAAGTTAGTCGAGACCCCCCTCTAACACAGGGGATAAGCATGAGGTTGCGTGAGGAAAGGAAGCGAAGATAACCCCTCCAAAGTTGGACTGAATGTAGTGGGAAACATATATTGAGGGTCTTTCTCGGGAATAATACTGACTGCATTTGCCTATGGAGCTTCATGGACCTCAAATCCTTTTGAGATCCTCTATTTTTTTCCAAACCATTTGCTTTTGATACCCTTGATAGGCTTCGGACTTGTTATCCTACTCATTACGATGTGCCCGACTATCGATTGTACCCACCTAGTGATTGACTGCGAGTTAGCAACCTAGTTGCATGTATTTTAGGTACTTACACGGGTGAATGTGGGGGTATACCGCAGTACCTGGGGTAGTCATCAGATCGCACTTCGTAGATTATACCCGAAGGGTACTTCCATGTTCGAGTTTCACTTGCACCAGTTAGTTTCTCTAGTGTCGATTGGCATAATTTCCCTTCCTACTAGATAGTTGACAACTTGATTTGTATTTAGGAAACTTTTTAGTGTGTGCTTGGTGTTTAAATGCTAGTTAATCCTTACTGTGTCAATTGATCATTTCATAAGGTGGAATATCAACATCTCTGTTAATATTGAAGGATTCAGGGCATGTCATTAGTTACATTGGAGCCACCTCCACCACCATTACGGAGAAGACTTGACCAAGAAGGGTCGTTCGGAGCTATCAGGTTGCAGGAAACTGTGCCTGAGCCTACTCTACGAGGAGACTATTTGACTCCACAAGAACCTACCATTTCGGACCTTGAGGCAGAGAATCTTAGGCTATATAACCCTCCAATTATTGACTTGTTGGCATCAATCTTGATTCATATTGTCCCTCCCAAGGTGACACCTTCTGAGCTCCATCTATCCCTACAAGCAGCAATGGAAGCGAATGTTGTTACTTTGTCCGGGAGTCCTCATATTACTGTTATGGATACTACCATAGGGGGCATCCCACCTCCTCTCCCACCTTCACCAGTCATGACCACAGTGGTCTCGACTCCCTCAACTTCGGGTAGTGGTCTGATAACCATTATCAGCTTTGACCACTACTTTGTTTACTCAGAGTGCGACGGGCCCTCCCTTCTCATATGGGATGCATGGATTTATTTCAAACTCTGTTTTTACTTACTCTACCTTACATACCATGGGTTTGGGGGCAGGGAGCTCAAACACTCTTGTGCAAGGGTCAACCAGGGGTGCTTATGTCCCTTTTAATGTTAACCCTTATGGTGGGGTTCATATACCTCCTTCGTCCCCTTCTCTCGGTGGTTCTTTTCAATATCCAATCAGACCAAATGTTAAGTATAGCTTGTTTGGTGGAGCCAGTTTAGGACCTTCATCTTATACAATGTCATTGGGATCTATGGCATTCTCTTTGTTCGGCACTTTTGGTAACAATGAGTTTTCTTAGATTGTTGTCTCAACTAGGGGAAACCCTGGTTTTGGACAATAGAAATCAGTGCAAGGTAATATTCCTTCACAGGGAGCGACAACTAGATTTTTCTCCACATAGGGTCTTTGGAATCCTTGGCATGGATCATTTCCCTCACAAGGGATCTCATTCGGGGGAAAACCCTTCCATACTCAATGGAACCCCAGGCAGGGCTTTGTACCCATGACCATTGAATCGGCTGGGGGAATTCCCTTCCAAGGTCCTTGGAACACAATGTAGAGATCAATCTCCGCACAAGCTATGTCATCCAATTACAAGATTCAGCTGATGATACCCTAATAGACGTAGTTTCCCTATGTTGGTCAAGGCCATGGTTTTAACCAAAACACTGGCTAGCAGTCCAACTTTTCTTGACAACCTGGTGCCAGTCAAACTCCAAAACCCTCTTTTCCTGTAAATAATTCACAACCTAAACTACTGTTTCTATCAATGCTACATCTACTAGACTTGTCAAGATTATTGAATGACCCAATTTGTCACGATCCACATTGGCCCCCCATGCCGACCAAGTTTCCCTTAGATATTCTGAAATTTGAAGGCAATCCTGGAGAAGATCTAGGTGATCATGTAATGAATTTTCATTTATGGTGCTCGTCAAACTCACTGAGGGACGACTTCGTCCAGTTGTGCCTTTTTCAATGCACTCTTATAGGGGGTGCTATGAAATGGTATATTGAGCTCAACCGCTCGATGTACTCTTAATTCAATGATTTGTTACCTATGAGATATGAATTCGGCACTGAATGGTTGGCCAACTTTGAGCAAACCAATGTCGACCACATCTCTGATCATATCTGAGAATGGCAGCATCAAAAGAGCTTAATTAAGGTCCAGGTCCCTCCTTCTTTCTTGCTTGAGTGGTTCCTAAAGTCTTTGGTTCCCTGTGTATCCAAGGACGTAGCAACTTCCGAAGTGTTTTCATAAGAGGAGGCGATTATGTATCAGCTTGAATTGATCTACTCTCAGTCCGGCATGATCTATAAGATTTTTCCAGATGTGCCCCGGTCTATTCTCCATAAGGCCAAGAAAAATTTTGGACCCCATGTCGATGGTATTGTGGGCTCTGTTGTTCCTAAGATTGATTCTAAGGCTCAGATAATAATGTCAGGCATCAAAGGTTTTAAAGGAAGTGTTTTATGAGTGTTTTTTCTACCTTCAGTTTTCTGAGAAATAATCTTTAAATGAAATTAATGATAATATAGTACAGAGGTTGTATCTTGTTATCTGAGTCGCAAATATAATGTCAAATGATGTAGAAATATTTACAAAATTGTTAAACAAAGTCGGGTATCAATTATAGATAAGTATCACCTTGTTTGCAGTAGAAGAAAAAGTAGAATATGCACCCTTGAACAAGATATAAAAATGCAGTAATTCACACATATCACAGGTCTTGTTTTACTCATAGTAATAACAGAGGAAATTTTTTTAGTAATTGAAACATGATATGTTTGTATCATAGTAGATGTAGTTCTAAATTGAAATCAATCACTCTTCAAGAATTACAGAAAGAAATTTAGAGAAATGGAAACAAAGAGGGAACACATAACTTAAATTGAATGAAACTTAGAATCTATGTCTGCACTTGTATTAATACTCAAAAAAGAGTTTATATTTTACATTCGGCAATAAGAATCCTTGAATAGATATAAAATCTATGTATTTATACAAAATTTATCACAACTAAAAACAGTTGGACTTCTCACAATATTTAACTAAAAATAGAATACATCTAAATAAAACAACTGCATGCAAATATTGTTGATTTTTGTTGGTGCTTCCTCTCTCTCTTCATCTACTGGTAGATGCGCTCATTTTCCTTTGATCTTTGAGCTGGGTGTTGACGATTAAAATTGTAACGAGGATTTTTTCCCACAAAGTATTGCTAAATCCTATTATTATAAGCTAACAAGATATATAATACTAGTAGGTGGGACCCCCTTGTTGATTGGGAGATCAGATCTGGTTCTTAATTCATGTTATGTTGTTGTTCGACACTGCTACAAAGTTCTACATCATTGATGAAATCTTGGTTTTATTGACGAGGGATAAAGTCTATTATGTGTTGGTTCTAATTGCGACAAATGAATGATGGTTAAGGCATGTTATGTGTGTTTATGTTTCTTTGGGCTCTAATTTTGTGTTACAATGACCTATGTTATCCATTCTTACCCTTTCTATATGTTCTTGGATTCATTACTGTATCACCTACACAAGAGACATGTTAGTAATAATATATAAAAGCAGTTGAAAAGAGATAAAATAAATGTAACAAAGTACAAAAGGAAGGAACTAGAATATACTAATATGTTACACTATATGCATTGGAATTAAAAGAATGATTGTAAGTCCTAGCTAATGGGGTTAGTGGCTATACGATTTATTGAGTTATATGGATGTTATGTGATATATGTTATAGTGTGTTTGGCAGTGGTTAATGTGACATAGGGTGGCGCTCTTGGAAATTAGTGGATGTTGGTTTCGAGGCATGGTTTAATTGAATGAGTTAATGGATTAGTGGGTTGGCATGTACTAAGGAATTGAATGACTGGAGGGTGGAAGCGATGTGCATTTACTGCACATCACTCCATACCCCTCCCATTGGCCATCACCTTGGCTATTGTTCAATTGTGTTCATTTTGTCTAAGCTCTGATTTTCAAGTAGAGGAAGAATTGTTCGGTCAAGCTCGTGTTTTTAAGGTTTTTGTGGTTACAGGTATGTCTTTTTTCCATCCATGAACCTTCTATCGGGTTTGTTGGGTTTGAAACACTTTGTGTCACTGTGTATCGTTCACTTGGGTATGGGTTCGTTCATGTTACTGGTGTTTGCACAAGGGGTTATGATAGTCGTTATGCCAAAGGGATTGATTAAGGTTGATTGTTATTTCTCAGCTCTGTTTTATCTCAGCATTCTTCAGTTGATTGGGAAAACCACAAGGGTTATACCCTGCGTGTTCTAACTATTGTTACAGGACCAAAAGGATGACTTGCTCCTTTATTCATAATCTCTCCTATCACGGGAATTGTCACCCCGTCTGTGAAGTTATTGGTGGTATACAATGTGTGTGCATCGTTGGTCTCAGAGGTTCTCACCCGATGTTGTGGGGTCGACTCTAGTCTCCATGTGTTGGTCCATAGAGAAAACCCTTGACTTCTCAAGACCATTTTTTTATAAAGGGAACCATTATGTCTGGTCGGGTTTGTTGTGATTGTTATGAGTTGGTGGTGCATCGTCAACAGTATTCTATCGTTGGCTTGTCTCTATTGATTATGTTGACAATGGTCTTGGTTATTCATTTTTAGTCACTACAATTGGTTATTATGACAGTCAAATTGATAAGCTCATCATGGTTAATTGATTGATTGGAGAAATGAGATTGCACGGTCATTGTCTTTTACATTGTGATTATTGAATTATTAACCTAGCATTAGTTTTAATTGATTAAGTCATAACAATGCTTCATGCATAATGTGTGGGTGTGTGTGGCCTTCCTACAGCATGTTAGGTTGAGTTGATAATTGTTGTGACTGTGGGTTTTAATTGCCATGTGAGTATGAAATCGTGGTAATTATGGCATGACCATTCATTGTATATGCTATGGATATTATTGATTACGCCATCAGAGATGGTCATGGGTTTTTAAACAATATTGTTTTGTTGCAAATTTGATCAATTTATGAGATGAGATCGGGCTTACTATTGCTACCTCCCTATATTGATTGATAGCCTAGCATTGTGGATGTTTAGGTTTAGAGTAGTTGGACCTGTATAGTCACATAATTACTCTACGTTTTTTTGAATGGTCTATGTATTCCAAGCACAATATGAGTTAAAATGGTGATTGTTGTCTGTGTGTTGAAATGGCAAGTCGGGATCTTTGCAATTAAAATATTGATGGTTGTATTTGGTTGTTTGTTATGTGCGTTGATGAATATCATGCATCGTATAGAGATAGACACAGGTTCTGTGACAGTATAACCTCATTACAATTTAATTATTAAATGAATTAAAGGACAGAATCGGGCACAACTTTTGAGTCTGTATTTGATGATTGAAATAATTCATGGGAAGTGGTTGATGAGTTGACGTTGAACAGAGTGCAAATAATTGACTGTGTATTCATTTGGGAATTGTTTTAAAATGTTAAATGGACAATGAGAGGAAACATAACTCTTCTACAGGTTGTTATGGGATGCATGTTTTCTTGTTTGGTGACACTGTGTTAAAAATATGATTACAAACAATGAGCAAGTCAATGTACAAAATTAATTGAATTATACACAATAGTTTTCATTTGATCACATTGATTATTTGGTTGGTGTTATTTCCTTTTACATAATGGTTTTATGTATTACTTAATTAATTTTATGAAAAGTAGCTACTCTCTTTCCCTACCATTATTTATCTTTTCGCTAATTACAATCTCATCGCCATCCCACATCCATTTTTTACTCCCTGTTCTAAAATTTAATTATAGTTAAGAAGAATTTTGTATTGAAGCAGTTTGAAATCGCAGTTTCTTGGTTGGATCACAGTGATATTTTCTTTGGTTTTCATTATAGTTGATTGTTTGTTGTTTTTGAGAAGTACCCATGTTTCTTTTCCCCCTCATTTTATCATGTTTTTCTCAATACAAATCCCTTGCATATCCTAGGACCTTTT
>WSFP011432216.1:0-21401 GCA_009831015.1 Picea engelmannii
GCAATACAATAGAGACATAGATATACGTGTTTCACCCAGAGTGGGCTACATCCACCAGAGAAATTGTCAAGTCCTTCCTTTATTATTATCCATAAAATGAAGGGATACAACCTACAACACACTCGTTGTAACTTCCTCTTATTTCTCTCACAGTATCCTCTCTCAGAATACAATATTCACAAATGATCCATAGACGCAATACATTTCCCTCATAAAAGAGGGTTTCCTTCTAGGGAAAAAAACCGTAACATAAATTCTACTGTCAGATCTATGACCTTATAATGAACAGTCCATATTTACTATGAAATTACAACATACATTTACAAGGAAATTTTTCCTTTGGGGGCTTCACCCCTGAACCCCCACTTGCTCCTGGACCCCGCAGGAGGAGCAAGCCCCACTTGCACTCCCCCATGTGGAGGAGTGTACATTCTTTTGGGGTGTAAATTCTTCATGGGGTGTAAACACAACAGAAAGAAAAGACCTATGAATCAGGAAGATAATCAGGCTCCATAACCAAAAATGATTTATGGTGTCATTCTTGATTGATCCTTCATTTACAATAGGAGATTGATATATGAATTGAATTGTCTTTATGATGTTCAATAAATAAAAAAACCTTGGTTAATGACTTTTGATGAAAGTTAGAAGAGTAATACCCACATGAATTGTATTATGTCATTATACCTTGGCCCTAGGTAGGTTGGTAAATACTCGAGTAAATACATAGGTAATTGAAGAAATATCATAAAAAGAGAAGAATCATTGTCATCCATCTAAAAGATAAGTATTTGATCATGTTTGATCAAATTTGAATATGTTTTCTATGAGAAAGTGTTGAATTTGAATTTGATTGATGTAATTCATTTGACTATGTTGGATGGTGAAGATTTGAATAAATCGGATTTTCATATGATTAATATGCTAAGTATGCTTCATTCCAATTGAAGTTTGCAAGTTGTCTTTTTTGTTTTGGATATGTTGACTACATCAAGGAAGGTAGCCAAGTAATGAGGGTTGTGGATCATGATGCCATGCATACTAAAATAGCGGTCATTGAAGACATGATAAGATCATGTTTGAATTTAGAATACCCTAGGAGGTAAGATCAACTGCTAAGAAATGGAGTAGATCTTGGCTAATGTTTTCCTAGGAATGTAGAACAATTTCTAGAATGGGAAGCAAGAAATGACAGTGAAAATCATCAAAGGAAGCTACAAATTTTCCAATAACTAGATTGTAGTAGTAAATGGAACATGTACTTCGCCATGCATATAGGGAATGCGAGAGATTTTTTCATGTAAACTCTATTTGATTATAGAGTATAATTTTATGTTTCTTCGAAGAAGCAAATATAGCTTTACATATTTGAGATAAGTATAGATATATATGTGAAGATATTCCAATTAATAGTCTTTGGTGTGAATGGAAAGAAGGCCATAAGATCACACATGTTGTGGATGTTCCATACTATGTAGATAAACTATAAGGGAGAATTCTTTAGAATTTTCTCCTTCTGTGTTATTATATTTCTCTAGAAGAGAAGTTGTTGTCTGAAGTTGCTTAAAGAATGTGAATTCTATTGCAATGCAAGAATTGGATTAGCTAACATGAATATGCATAAATACACATATTGTGAACTTATGTGTGGTAAATAATGCATGTAGATATACTTGAGCATATAAGATGATGTTTATCAATTGAAATTAGTATGGTGATACATATGTAATGATTTTGGCATGATTTCTAGTGTGGCTACTAATTTATTTGTGTCATGGGGATCACATGGTTGAAGAAGTTGATGATATAGTTGGCTATGAGACACAAACTCGTGGAAAGGATAAGGACAAGAATGTTTTTGTTAAGAGATTAATGAAGGGATTGTGTGATTTCCGATGTGGCATTGGCTAATCAAGTAACATCATAGATGTTGATGGCAACCATACATGTATGAATTGGTCATACCAATATAGCACGTAAATTGAAAGGAATTGGGTAAGAATTCCTTGAATTAGACTTTGATATCCTAATTGGTATCTCTTTGATGACATATGATAGCATGCATGTGAATTGACATCTAAGTAGGATTATGAAAAAATAATGAAACTGTGGACAAACAAATATTTCTAGAGTTGTTTTAATGCATGCATATGATAGTATATTATGATTAAGTTGGTTATGAGTTAATAACTAAAGTGAATGAGTGTTTACACTCTATTGAAGTGGTTTGTGTGACCTTGATAAATAGAAGGGGTTACCCCCAATGAGAAGTCCCAATTAGACCTCACACCATTTGGAATAGGGAACCCATCTAGATTTTGACCCGAAAACCATTTCTAGTTTGGGGTTTACCATTTGTGGCCCAGCCCACTAGTGATGGTTTCTAAGCTAAAGAATGAAATGTGACTAATCTATGATGCACGCATCTAGATGAAAACTAAAAGTAACCATAAAGTAAACACTTAACCATACATATCCATTTCAATGGCCCAAGAAATAGTTCACATAGAGCATAGACAAGAATACGAGTAAATAAATGCAAACCCAGAATAGTCTAACATTTAAACAATCATTTACAGTCCTATGTCCACATATTCAAACAAATATTCTCTAAAGAACATAAATAATAATGCAGTTGATCATACATGAGAATGGTCTATAATGTGAAGTACATTCTTACACAACCCTATTGTTGAGTAAAACATAACAAAATAGTCCACAACATGTGCAACACAAGAATCAGAGTTCTCCAAAAAATAGCTTGGCTAAACATGCTTCTCCTCATTAAAGTTTCAGCAGTAGTACATGAAATCTCCAAGAGCCAAAAAAGCCCTTAATTCGAGTACAATCCCCCTATTTATTGTAATTCATATTGAATGTTGGCCTTCCTCCTTCCCAAATATTGACCTTTCATTTCGAAACTTTTGTCCTTATCCCCTATGGAGTGATGAGGTAATAATGACAACAAAAATGTTTACAATTTAATATATCATACATCACATGCATTTACATTTCGAATTTGTTTTTTAGTGCTGGTGGGACATCATGGATTTTGGCCCCATTTCACCTCATACAATGTTATGCATAATGTGGATACTAAGGGTCTCTCCTGCCTCTATGCCTAGGTATTTCTTTTCTTATCATGAGGATTGTACTTCATCTTCTACTATTTGGGTTGGTTCCCTTTTTTTATTCCTTTGTTGATGCCATAAGTTTTGCTATTGATTTTATATTATCCTTTTTGTCAATCACACTTACAAAAACACTGGTGCATACTAGTGATGCCTCTTTGTACTGATGTGGAGCATCCATGTTTTTGTAATTAGCTTCTTCACATACCATGTATTCATGCTCATTTTTATGATCTTCTTCCAGTGTCAGCACCTAGGTGTCATTCATCACAACATAGATGAGTTGTCAGAGAAAGACCTCAAATATATACTTTAAAATGGTAGGAACTTAAACCTATAAAACTGAAAAGGTAGATGAGTGAGAGTTTCATATATGCTTCCCTAATTTTAGTTCTTGGTCCCTCTGATCTTGATTGAAATACTATGTTTTTTTGGCTCTTGGGATGTTGAAAACATGCCAATGTTCAATCCTAAAAATTGTGACAATTGGTCAGGAACTTCTAAATATTATAGCCTATACGTTGTAGCACTTGTAAAGACCTTTACAATGGTATAATGAGTGCATGAAATAGGTCTCAAACTCAAAATTTATGGCCAAAATATGATCCCTTGTTCCAAGGAAAAAGATGCAAGAAGAGCCCCGACATATGGTGTGTCGCCTGTTATAAAGACAAATTCAGAAATAAAACACAGAAGATACACAATAAAACAGAGACACAAATATACATGGTTCACCTAGTGTGGACTATGTCCACCAGAGAAATTCCCAATTCATCCCTTTATTATTATCCGACAAATGAAGGGATACAACCTACATCAGAGTTGTTGTAACTTTCTCTTCTTTCTCTCACAATCGCCTCACTCATAACACAATAATCGCAATAATACATAGATGCAATACAATTCCCTCATAAAAGAGGGCTTCTTTCTAGGGAAAAAAATCCTAACATAAATTCTACCATCACATCTGCAACCATATAATGAATTGTCGAGATTTACTATGAAATTACAATATACATTTACAAGGAAATTTTTCCTTCCGGGGATTCGCCCCAGAACCCGCATCGAGGAACACTATCCCCTGAACCCCCACCAGGGCCTGCTTGCTCCCAGACCCCGTAGGAGGGGCAATCCTCCCTTTCACTCCCCTGCATGGAAGACTGTACATTCTTCCTAGGTGTAAAGTCTTCATGGGGTAAAAAAATGGATAAAAACAAAGGCCTCTGAATCAGGAAGATAATCAGGCTCCACAACCAACTATCTCCCACTTGGAGATTGATCTAAACAATGCCATCATTGTTATATTCTAGACTATTATCCTTCTTGGACCTAGAAAATTTCTCATCTTCACCTTCATGCTTGAAGACCAACTGAAACTGAGCAGGAACTCATATTCTCCCTAGTTTCTCCCTTTGTTAACATGTCTGCTGGATTTTGGCTAGTGTGTATCTTTTCCAACTTCAAATGTCCATCTTCCAAGACAGATTGTATGAAATGGTACCTGAGGTGTATATGATTAGTCTTTGAATGGAACACTGAGTTATTTGCAAGATGAATGGCATTGTCACTATCATAGTACAACCTATTATTCTCCTGCTTCTTTCCCAATTCCTCCATAAACCTATGTAACCAAATCATTTCTTTACTATCAAGGAGGTCATCGATTCGGGGAATCAGGTACCTGCTTCTTACTGTGATTTTATTCAGGACCTGGTAATCAATGTAGAGTTTCCAGGTTCCATCTTTGTTTTGTACTATCATGATTAGCCTCCCGCGAGGCGATGAGATGGGACGGATGTGCCCCTTATGGAGCAGTTCTTGGATCTGTTGCTTGATCTCATCATTCTCTAACAAGGAGAAGTGGTAGACTAGCCCATTGGTAAATGGTGCATTGGGGGTCAGATCAATGGGGTTCTTGACCTAACAGTGCAAAGGCACCCTAGTAGGTGAGGATAAGATATCTGAGTATTCTTCCACAACCTTATCCACTTTCTTCTGTTGTGTGGAGAGGTCGGTCGTGGAAAACCTAGATGTGGTTGAGATCTTTCGCTCATTCTGAGAGAGAATCATGAAGAAGACAAACTTCCTCATCTAAGAGATGACCTTCCTACATTTCTTGGAAGAGATCAAGGAAATAGCACTAGGTGGGACAACCTCACGTATCCTGTACAATTTCTTGTTCAAAGTAATAATAAACTTACGAGGCCTAGACTCATATACAACATGATGTTTCCATAAATATTGTTGGCCCAAAATAACATTACAATATTCAAGAGGGAAAAATCACACAATACCTCGTCTTTGAAGGGCTTGATGTTGTATGACAGGATGCATTGTTCGCTGACGCGGATGTCACTTCCTTGGTGGAGCCATCCGATGGTGTAGGGATGCAGGTGCAGTGTTGTCGACAGGGTGAGTTGCTTAACAACCTATTTTGAGATGAGGTTCTTTTGGCTACCACTATAAATGATGAAGTGCAGCAGGGTACCCTTCACCCACATCTATGACTGAAAAAGGCACTCCCCTTCCTCTGGCTCATCTGGTTCAACAGGATGGAGCTTGGTGGTAGAGACGGTAGCACTAGGTTTTTTCATCAACGATTTGTCTCCCCCTTTCTGGTTCTGACTCGGAGTCAGAACCCGCATCTGATTCAGAGGCTTTCACCTCAGCCTCCCACGACTTCTTTGAGCGGCAATCAACAGTGTTATGCCAGGGGCTCTTATGGAAGTTGCACCACTTCCCAGTATCTTTCTATGTCTTTCTGGTGTCCCTCTTTGCTTGCGGCTTGGACTGGATGTCTCAAGGTTTTCTGTATTTTCTCTGTCCTTTGTTTTGTTGGTTGGGGCTGCGCTTTCCTGGCTTTTGTTGTGAGGGGTTCCCAGGCCCAAATTTCCACGTCTTTTGTTTGAGCTTCTACTCGATTTTGATGGCATATCGATAGGCCATGCCCAAGGATGAGATGTCTGGAAACTCCATTTCGGCCTGGATGTATCTATGCAGACCGTCGTGATACATGAGGACCAGATGTCTCTCAGAATATTTGATACCCATATTGGTGCACAATGTATGGAAGATATTTGTGAACTCGAGCACTGTTTGGTCTCTTTCCTGCCGCAATGTGGTCCATTTTGTGTACAGGTCATCATAACTTCTGACAGGGTAGTATTATTCGTTAATAACATCCCTGAAGGACTCCCAGGTGATCGCAACTGTAAATAATGAGGGTTCCTCTATTTCCTTTTGCTCACAGAAATTTTCCCACCAATCTTTGACATGGGGAACGACTTTGAGGAGCGCAAAAGTAATATTTTCTCTATTCAAGAAGTTATGGATAGAGAAATACCCCTCTAGAAGATTCAACCATTTTTCTACAACATCTGCATCTATATGACCTTCAAATATAGAAATATCGAATTTCATTTGTACCTTGAAGGGGAAAACGCCTCCATTTGAGGAAGATACGTCGCCTGCTGGTAGCCACTGAAGGATTTGCACAAAAATATCCATCGTCTTGTTCCTTTGTTGCGTGAGGGATTCCTAGAGAAACATTTTGAAGGGATTTCCTATCTCATCGTCTTTCTTTTCTCCCACCATGATTGTTCGCTTGGGTGTGCGAGAGATTTTGTCCTCAAGAGAAACTAGCTCAAGACCCAATTCTTTTTACCCTGACCTCGTTGGGGACATGCATTAAGAACGACATGGAGCAAACTGATATGATACCAATGATCCGGATTTTATGAGTAGAATGAAATGAATACATATTATTATTAAAATATGTTCAACACAGAATAATATATATACAGTAAAATTGGTTTCTATTCAATAAGGAAATAAGATGAAACTGTAAAATGCAGTGGAAAACAAGCTTGCTAGAATGGTGGCAACTTATCTCTGAGAAGAGATGTGATGGCTGCGCTCATTCAGAAGGAAAAAAAATACAATGAGGCTTTCAAGGCCTTTTTACAATAAATAGGAATGTAAAAAACCCTAGACATCCAAAAAACTAACCCTAGGAGATGAAGCGCCAAAAGTCATGTGGGCCCCGTTTGAGTAAGTTAGTGCATCAATTTCTCAAGGTCGTAACTTTTTCATACGATCTTCGTTTTAGGTGCATGAGAGCTCATTGGAAAGGTATATTCGATAACTACACATGTTGCTGCCAGAATATGACTCCTTTCATAATTTGACTATGGTGAGCCCTAAAAACATTATTTAGGGCCTCAAAACAGCCCAGGAAGTTAGGGACTCTAAAACTAGGAAAAACCTGTCAAACTGGAAAACTACCAAAATAAGCCAGTTGGAATAGGTGGGAGGCCACCGACATCCATATGGATCACCTATCGGGTGTGGCATGAAATGAAGCCCCTGAATCTACTACCCAAGACTCAGAAATATTATCTACAGAAAGAATCAAAGCATCTTGTAATACATCACCTGTTACATTTTCTTCTTGATTTTTCTCCTGTTGTCCATCTCTTTGTTTCTTTGGAACTCTGCAGTCTTTATTTAAATTTCCTTTATTTCCACAAGTCCAACACTCTATCTCTCCAAGTTTGGATTTGGATCTGTCCTTCCTAGAATTCTCACGGTTCTGTGAGCCATTTCCTCTATCCTTTTGTCTTCCCCTGTTCTCCATGTTTAACGCATTACTTGATGTCTCACATGTGTTTTTCCATCGCATTTCCTCGCTAAGGATAACACCAACAACATCATCAAATTTTAAAGTGTTTGAACCAGATACAAAGTTACTTACATCCATGACCAAGCCGCTCCAACTTTTTGGTAATGAGCACATGATTAGAAGAGCCCTAACCTCATCTTCAAAGTCCACTTTTACAGAACTTAGTTGATTCGTAACTATTTTAAATTCATTTAAATGATCTGCAAGAGACCCACCTTCTGAAATTTTTATATTAAATAATCTCTTCAACAAAAATACCTTATTGGATGTCAAGGGTTTTTCATACAGTTTATCCAATGCATCCATTATCTCCTTCGTTGTCTTTTCTTTCAAAATATTGAAAGCCAACGACGTTGTCAAGCTCAGTCCTATCGTTCCTAGTGCCTTTCTGTCAATAACCTCCCATTATTCATCCTTCATGGCCATTGGCTTCTTTGATATTCCACCTAATGGTAGGAATAGATCCTTCTGATATAAATAATCTTCCATATGTATCTTCCATAACTGGTAGTTTTGGCCGTTAAATTTCTCAACCCTAAACTTTCCATCTTCCGCCATTTCTCCCACTCGAACTAGGAACCCTCTTTTCTTGCGAGTTACCTTTCGCTTTAATACCAGTTGTTAGAAAAACATGATCGCGGAGCAATAAAATAAATACAAATGCGGAAATAAAACAAAGGAGATACACAATACAATAGAGGCAAAAATATGCATGGTTCACCCTGTTTGGACTACGTCCACTAGAGAAATTTCCAAGTCCTTCCTTTATTATTATCCAACAAATGAATCGATACAATGTACATCACACCCATTGTAAATTCCTCTTCTTTCTCTCATAGTATCCTCACTCAAAATACAATATTCACAATAATACATATCTGCAATACATTTCCCTCATAAAAGAGGGTTTCCTTCTAGGTAAAAAAACCCTAACATAACTTCTACCATTAGATATGCAACTTTATAATGAACGGTCTAGATTTACTATGAAATTAAAATATACATTTACAAGGCAATTTTTCCTTCGGGGATTTCGCCTTCGATCCCCCGCTAGGGTTCCACTTTCCCTTGGACCCTGCAGGAGGGGAAATCCCCCCATGCACTCCCCCGCATGGAGTGTACATTCTTCTGGGGTGTAAAGTATTCATGGGGTATGCTGGTGGGACATCATGGATTTTGGCCTCATTTCACCTCATACAATGTTATGAATAATGTGGATACTGGGGGTCTCTCTCACCTCTATTCCTAGGTATTTCTTATCATGAGGATTGTACTTCATCTTCTATTATTTGGGCTTGGTTCCCTTTTTCTACTCCTTCGCTGATGCCACAAATTTTTCTATTGATTTTATATTATCCTTTGTTGTCGATCACACTTACAAAGGCACTAATGTGTACTAGCGGAGCATCTTTGTATTGAAGTGGAGCATCCACATTTCTATAATTAACTTCTTCACATGCCATTTATTCATGCTCTTGTTTATGATATTCTTCCAGTGCTAGTACTTAGGTGTCATTCATCACAACATAGATGAGTTGCTAGAGTAAAACCTCAAAATATACTTTAAAACGATAGGAACTTAAACTTATAAAACTGAAAAGGTAGATGAGTGAGAGTTTCATATATGCTTCCCTAAGTTGGTGAGGAACTCCTAAATATTATAGCCTATAAGTTGTAGCGATTGGAAAGACATTTCCAATGGTGTAAGGAGTGAATGGAATGGGTCTCAAAGTCAAAATTTATGGCCAAAATATGATCCCTTATTCCAAGGAAAAAGATGCAAGAAGAGCCCAAACATATGGTGTGTCGGCTGGGAAAGTGGATTCTCTGTCAAAATGCCATGTGTCAATAAGGAACAAATATCTCTTGTTGGTGTATCGGTAATCAAAGAGGATCTTTGTATCAATGACCATAATGGATTCAAAGTGCATAATTGACATTCGAGGAGGTTAAGTGTGAAACATTTTTTTTAAGGTGTTTAGAATATTTTAATATTATTAAATAATAAAAAAAAATAAAAAAGAGGGGTGTTAATGCCTTATGACCCCTTTACCTTACCTTCATTACATTGATGTTTTAAAAGGGGGAGGGTTTGTATTCCTTAAGGGTTCATTAAATGTATGTTAAAGGGAAGAGGGTGTATGGATATGGGACGTGGACCCCTTTCCAACTCTACTATTAAACCATTTGTCCTTTTCCTCCGTCTCCATATACTTACCACTAAAATACTAATTCAATCCACCTTTATTTAAACGATATGAAATTTTATGTGCTTGACACAATGGAGTTAAATCTTGTTTTCACCTCCAATGCAACAAAGCTAAATCCTTTTTTTACCTTCGAAACAATGAAGCTCGATCCTTATTTCACCTTTTGTTTTTGTCTGTGATCAATCGTTATTAGTCCCTCCCGTAGGCATAGAGGGACTGTAGCGATCGATAATTCGTTGACCTCGTACTAGTTTGTCCTTTGACCACAAATATTTGCATAATATCTAATGTTGCAACTAGGGAACAAAAAGCATTGATTTTTATATAATAAAAAGTACCATATATGTCATGATCTGATTAGATAACATATTGGAGGTCTTATTGTTGGCTTCACTATTCCCATTTTTTTATATTTTAGCATATCCAAAAATTTTGATCGTATATGGTCTTTTTTAATCATTTTTTTATGCATTGCTTGAAGGTGGATTAATGCTAGCATTAGTTCGAATGTTTGTCTTAGCATTTTCTGCTAGCTAAATTTATCCCAATGTTTGATATGCTAGTGTATTCAAGGTTTGTCTATTTTTATTATTATTAAGTACTTAATGTACGTAAAGAGGCCTGCCACACGCATTCTTTCGTAAATGTTTACACAACGCGAGACCCTTGGACGGTTCTAATAGCCTTAAATGTTTACCTAACAGGCCTCAGAGCCTTAAATGTTTACTTAACATGTATATCACAGAACATGTTGAATATGAAAAATAAAAATAAATTTGAATAATTAATTGAATAAAATTTAACAAAACATTATCACATATTAATAATGAATACCATATTTAATATTAATATTATAGAATAGATATCCATAATTTAACTTATAAATCTTCGTACAATGTTATAATATTCTATAAATTACTAAACGCTAACATGAACATAATCACCTTGAACATAATCTAGAAAATGTTTCCTATGGGGTGTAGCATGAAATGAAGCCCCTGAATCTACTACCCAAGACTTAGAAATATTATCTACAGAAAGAATCAAAGCATCTTATAACACATCACTTGTTACATTTTCTTCCTGATTTTTCTCTTGATGTCCATCTCTTTGTTTCTTTGGAGCTATGAAGTCTTTCTTTAGATGTCCTTTCTTTCAACAATTCAAACACTCTATCTTTCCAAGTCTGGATTTGAATCTTCCCTTCCTAGAATTCCCATGATTCCTTGATCCCTTTCCTCTATCCTTTTGTCTTCCCTTGTTCTCCATGTTTAACACATTACCTAATGTCTCACTTGTGATTTTCCATCGCATTTCTTCGCTAAGGATAACACAAAAAACATCATCAAATTTTAAAGTGTTTGAACCAAAGACAGAGTTACTTACATCCATGACCAAGCCATTCCAACTTTCTGGCAATGAGAAGAATATTAGAACAAACCTAACCTGATCATCAAAGTCCACTTTTACAGAACTTAGTTGACTAGTAACCGTATTAAATTCATTTAAATGATCTACAACAGACCTACCTTCTTACATATTCATATTAAATAATCTCTTCACTAGAAATACCTTATTAGACGCCGAGGGTTTTTCATATACTTTAGCCAATGCGTCCATCAAATCCTTCATTGTCTTTTCTTTCAAAATATTAAAAGCCACCAATGCTACCTAGCTCATCTTTATCATTCCTAGTGTCTTTCTGTCAAGAACCTCCCATTCTTCATCCTTCATGGTCGTCGGCGTATTTTCTATTCCACCCAATGGTAGGAATAGATCCTTTTGATATAAATAATATTCCATCTACATCTTCCATAACTGGTATTTTTGGTCGTTAAATTTCTCAACCCTAAACTTTCCATCTTCCTCCATTGGTCCCACTCAAACCAGGAACCCTCTTTTCCTACGAGTTACCTTTCACTCTGATACTAGTTGTTAGAAAAACAGATTGTGGAGAAATAAAATAAAACAAAAAAGAAAAAAATAAAAAAAAGATGCGCAATACAATAGAGACATAGATATACGTGTTTCACCCAGAGTGGGCTACATCCACCAGAGAAATTGTCAAGTCCTTCCTTTATTATTATCCATAAAATGAAGGGATACAACCTACAACACACTCGTTGTAACTTCCTCTTATTTCTCTCACAGTATCCTCTCTCAGAATACAATATTCACAAATGATCCATAGACGCAATACATTTCCCTCATAAAAGAGGGTTTCCTTCTAGGGAAAAAAACCGTAACATAAATTCTACTGTCAGATCTATGACCTTATAATGAACAGTCCATATTTACTATGAAATTACAACATACATTTACAAGGAAATTTTTCCTTTGGGGGCTTCACCCCTGAACCCCCACTTGCTCCTGGACCCCGCAGGAGGAGCAAGCCCCACTTGCACTCCCCCATGTGGAGGAGTGTACATTCTTTTGGGGTGTAAATTCTTCATGGGGTGTAAACACAACAGAAAGAAAAGACCTATGAATCAGGAAGATAATCAGGCTCCATAACCAAAAATGATTTATGGTGTCATTCTTGATTGATCCTTCATTTACAATAGGAGATTGATATATGAATTGAATTGTCTTTATGATGTTCAATAAATAAAAAAACCTTGGTTAATGACTTTTGATGAAAGTTAGAAGAGTAATACCCACATGAATTGTATTATGTCATTATACCTTGGCCCTAGGTAGGTTGGTAAATACTCGAGTAAATACATAGGTAATTGAAGAAATATCATAAAAAGAGAAGAATCATTGTCATCCATCTAAAAGATAAGTATTTGATCATGTTTGATCAAATTTGAATATGTTTTCTATGAGAAAGTGTTGAATTTGAATTTGATTGATGTAATTCATTTGACTATGTTGGATGGTGAAGATTTGAATAAATCGGATTTTCATATGATTAATATGCTAAGTATGCTTCATTCCAATTGAAGTTTGCAAGTTGTCTTTTTTGTTTTGGATATGTTGACTACATCAAGGAAGGTAGCCAAGTAATGAGGGTTGTGGATCATGATGCCATGCATACTAAAATAGCGGTCATTGAAGACATGATAAGATCATGTTTGAATTTAGAATACCCTAGGAGGTAAGATCAACTGCTAAGAAATGGAGTAGATCTTGGCTAATGTTTTCCTAGGAATGTAGAACAATTTCTAGAATGGGAAGCAAGAAATGACAGTGAAAATCATCAAAGGAAGCTACAAATTTTCCAATAACTAGATTGTAGTAGTAAATGGAACATGTACTTCGCCATGCATATAGGGAATGCGAGAGATTTTTTCATGTAAACTCTATTTGATTATAGAGTATAATTTTATGTTTCTTCGAAGAAGCAAATATAGCTTTACATATTTGAGATAAGTATAGATATATATGTGAAGATATTCCAATTAATAGTCTTTGGTGTGAATGGAAAGAAGGCCATAAGATCACACATGTTGTGGATGTTCCATACTATGTAGATAAACTATAAGGGAGAATTCTTTAGAATTTTCTCCTTCTGTGTTATTATATTTCTCTAGAAGAGAAGTTGTTGTCTGAAGTTGCTTAAAGAATGTGAATTCTATTGCAATGCAAGAATTGGATTAGCTAACATGAATATGCATAAATACACATATTGTGAACTTATGTGTGGTAAATAATGCATGTAGATATACTTGAGCATATAAGATGATGTTTATCAATTGAAATTAGTATGGTGATACATATGTAATGATTTTGGCATGATTTCTAGTGTGGCTACTAATTTATTTGTGTCATGGGGATCACATGGTTGAAGAAGTTGATGATATAGTTGGCTATGAGACACAAACTCGTGGAAAGGATAAGGACAAGAATGTTTTTGTTAAGAGATTAATGAAGGGATTGTGTGATTTCCGATGTGGCATTGGCTAATCAAGTAACATCATAGATGTTGATGGCAACCATACATGTATGAATTGGTCATACCAATATAGCACGTAAATTGAAAGGAATTGGGTAAGAATTCCTTGAATTAGACTTTGATATCCTAATTGGTATCTCTTTGATGACATATGATAGCATGCATGTGAATTGACATCTAAGTAGGATTATGAAAAAATAATGAAACTGTGGACAAACAAATATTTCTAGAGTTGTTTTAATGCATGCATATGATAGTATATTATGATTAAGTTGGTTATGAGTTAATAACTAAAGTGAATGAGTGTTTACACTCTATTGAAGTGGTTTGTGTGACCTTGATAAATAGAAGGGGTTACCCCCAATGAGAAGTCCCAATTAGACCTCACACCATTTGGAATAGGGAACCCATCTAGATTTTGACCCGAAAACCATTTCTAGTTTGGGGTTTACCATTTGTGGCCCAGCCCACTAGTGATGGTTTCTAAGCTAAAGAATGAAATGTGACTAATCTATGATGCACGCATCTAGATGAAAACTAAAAGTAACCATAAAGTAAACACTTAACCATACATATCCATTTCAATGGCCCAAGAAATAGTTCACATAGAGCATAGACAAGAATACGAGTAAATAAATGCAAACCCAGAATAGTCTAACATTTAAACAATCATTTACAGTCCTATGTCCACATATTCAAACAAATATTCTCTAAAGAACATAAATAATAATGCAGTTGATCATACATGAGAATGGTCTATAATGTGAAGTACATTCTTACACAACCCTATTGTTGAGTAAAACATAACAAAATAGTCCACAACATGTGCAACACAAGAATCAGAGTTCTCCAAAAAATAGCTTGGCTAAACATGCTTCTCCTCATTAAAGTTTCAGCAGTAGTACATGAAATCTCCAAGAGCCAAAAAAGCCCTTAATTCGAGTACAATCCCCCTATTTATTGTAATTCATATTGAATGTTGGCCTTCCTCCTTCCCAAATATTGACCTTTCATTTCGAAACTTTTGTCCTTATCCCCTATGGAGTGATGAGGTAATAATGACAACAAAAATGTTTACAATTTAATATATCATACATCACATGCATTTACATTTCGAATTTGTTTTTTAGTGCTGGTGGGACATCATGGATTTTGGCCCCATTTCACCTCATACAATGTTATGCATAATGTGGATACTAAGGGTCTCTCCTGCCTCTATGCCTAGGTATTTCTTTTCTTATCATGAGGATTGTACTTCATCTTCTACTATTTGGGTTGGTTCCCTTTTTTTATTCCTTTGTTGATGCCATAAGTTTTGCTATTGATTTTATATTATCCTTTTTGTCAATCACACTTACAAAAACACTGGTGCATACTAGTGATGCCTCTTTGTACTGATGTGGAGCATCCATGTTTTTGTAATTAGCTTCTTCACATACCATGTATTCATGCTCATTTTTATGATCTTCTTCCAGTGTCAGCACCTAGGTGTCATTCATCACAACATAGATGAGTTGTCAGAGAAAGACCTCAAATATATACTTTAAAATGGTAGGAACTTAAACCTATAAAACTGAAAAGGTAGATGAGTGAGAGTTTCATATATGCTTCCCTAATTTTAGTTCTTGGTCCCTCTGATCTTGATTGAAATACTATGTTTTTTTGGCTCTTGGGATGTTGAAAACATGCCAATGTTCAATCCTAAAAATTGTGACAATTGGTCAGGAACTTCTAAATATTATAGCCTATACGTTGTAGCACTTGTAAAGACCTTTACAATGGTATAATGAGTGCATGAAATAGGTCTCAAACTCAAAATTTATGGCCAAAATATGATCCCTTGTTCCAAGGAAAAAGATGCAAGAAGAGCCCCGACATATGGTGTGTCGCCTGTTATAAAGACAAATTCAGAAATAAAACACAGAAGATACACAATAAAACAGAGACACAAATATACATGGTTCACCTAGTGTGGACTATGTCCACCAGAGAAATTCCCAATTCATCCCTTTATTATTATCCGACAAATGAAGGGATACAACCTACATCAGAGTTGTTGTAACTTTCTCTTCTTTCTCTCACAATCGCCTCACTCATAACACAATAATCGCAATAATACATAGATGCAATACAATTCCCTCATAAAAGAGGGCTTCTTTCTAGGGAAAAAAATCCTAACATAAATTCTACCATCACATCTGCAACCATATAATGAATTGTCGAGATTTACTATGAAATTACAATATACATTTACAAGGAAATTTTTCCTTCCGGGGATTCGCCCCAGAACCCGCATCGAGGAACACTATCCCCTGAACCCCCACCAGGGCCTGCTTGCTCCCAGACCCCGTAGGAGGGGCAATCCTCCCTTTCACTCCCCTGCATGGAAGACTGTACATTCTTCCTAGGTGTAAAGTCTTCATGGGGTAAAAAAATGGATAAAAACAAAGGCCTCTGAATCAGGAAGATAATCAGGCTCCACAACCAACTATCTCCCACTTGGAGATTGATCTAAACAATGCCATCATTGTTATATTCTAGACTATTATCCTTCTTGGACCTAGAAAATTTCTCATCTTCACCTTCATGCTTGAAGACCAACTGAAACTGAGCAGGAACTCATATTCTCCCTAGTTTCTCCCTTTGTTAACATGTCTGCTGGATTTTGGCTAGTGTGTATCTTTTCCAACTTCAAATGTCCATCTTCCAAGACAGATTGTATGAAATGGTACCTGAGGTGTATATGATTAGTCTTTGAATGGAACACTGAGTTATTTGCAAGATGAATGGCATTGTCACTATCATAGTACAACCTATTATTCTCCTGCTTCTTTCCCAATTCCTCCATAAACCTATGTAACCAAATCATTTCTTTACTATCAAGGAGGTCATCGATTCGGGGAATCAGGTACCTGCTTCTTACTGTGATTTTATTCAGGACCTGGTAATCAATGTAGAGTTTCCAGGTTCCATCTTTGTTTTGTACTATCATGATTAGCCTCCCGCGAGGCGATGAGATGGGACGGATGTGCCCCTTATGGAGCAGTTCTTGGATCTGTTGCTTGATCTCATCATTCTCTAACAAGGAGAAGTGGTAGACTAGCCCATTGGTAAATGGTGCATTGGGGGTCAGATCAATGGGGTTCTTGACCTAACAGTGCAAAGGCACCCTAGTAGGTGAGGATAAGATATCTGAGTATTCTTCCACAACCTTATCCACTTTCTTCTGTTGTGTGGAGAGGTCGGTCGTGGAAAACCTAGATGTGGTTGAGATCTTTCGCTCATTCTGAGAGAGAATCATGAAGAAGACAAACTTCCTCATCTAAGAGATGACCTTCCTACATTTCTTGGAAGAGATCAAGGAAATAGCACTAGGTGGGACAACCTCACGTATCCTGTACAATTTCTTGTTCAAAGTAATAATAAACTTACGAGGCCTAGACTCATATACAACATGATGTTTCCATAAATATTGTTGGCCCAAAATAACATTACAATATTCAAGAGGGAAAAATCACACAATACCTCGTCTTTGAAGGGCTTGATGTTGTATGACAGGATGCATTGTTCGCTGACGCGGATGTCACTTCCTTGGTGGAGCCATCCGATGGTGTAGGGATGCAGGTGCAGTGTTGTCGACAGGGTGAGTTGCTTAACAACCTATTTTGAGATGAGGTTCTTTTGGCTACCACTATAAATGATGAAGTGCAGCAGGGTACCCTTCACCCACATCTATGACTGAAAAAGGCACTCCCCTTCCTCTGGCTCATCTGGTTCAACAGGATGGAGCTTGGTGGTAGAGACGGTAGCACTAGGTTTTTTCATCAACGATTTGTCTCCCCCTTTCTGGTTCTGACTCGGAGTCAGAACCCGCATCTGATTCAGAGGCTTTCACCTCAGCCTCCCACGACTTCTTTGAGCGGCAATCAACAGTGTTATGCCAGGGGCTCTTATGGAAGTTGCACCACTTCCCAGTATCTTTCTATGTCTTTCTGGTGTCCCTCTTTGCTTGCGGCTTGGACTGGATGTCTCAAGGTTTTCTGTATTTTCTCTGTCCTTTGTTTTGTTGGTTGGGGCTGCGCTTTCCTGGCTTTTGTTGTGAGGGGTTCCCAGGCCCAAATTTCCACGTCTTTTGTTTGAGCTTCTACTCGATTTTGATGGCATATCGATAGGCCATGCCCAAGGATGAGATGTCTGGAAACTCCATTTCGGCCTGGATGTATCTATGCAGACCGTCGTGATACATGAGGACCAGATGTCTCTCAGAATATTTGATACCCATATTGGTGCACAATGTATGGAAGATATTTGTGAACTCGAGCACTGTTTGGTCTCTTTCCTGCCGCAATGTGGTCCATTTTGTGTACAGGTCATCATAACTTCTGACAGGGTAGTATTATTCGTTAATAACATCCCTGAAGGACTCCCAGGTGATCGCAACTGTAAATAATGAGGGTTCCTCTATTTCCTTTTGCTCACAGAAATTTTCCCACCAATCTTTGACATGGGGAACGACTTTGAGGAGCGCAAAAGTAATATTTTCTCTATTCAAGAAGTTATGGATAGAGAAATACCCCTCTAGAAGATTCAACCATTTTTCTACAACATCTGCATCTATATGACCTTCAAATATAGAAATATCGAATTTCATTTGTACCTTGAAGGGGAAAACGCCTCCATTTGAGGAAGATACGTCGCCTGCTGGTAGCCACTGAAGGATTTGCACAAAAATATCCATCGTCTTGTTCCTTTGTTGCGTGAGGGATTCCTAGAGAAACATTTTGAAGGGATTTCCTATCTCATCGTCTTTCTTTTCTCCCACCATGATTGTTCGCTTGGGTGTGCGAGAGATTTTGTCCTCAAGAGAAACTAGCTCAAGACCCAATTCTTTTTACCCTGACCTCGTTGGGGACATGCATTAAGAACGACATGGAGCAAACTGATATGATACCAATGATCCGGATTTTATGAGTAGAATGAAATGAATACATATTATTATTAAAATATGTTCAACACAGAATAATATATATACAGTAAAATTGGTTTCTATTCAATAAGGAAATAAGATGAAACTGTAAAATGCAGTGGAAAACAAGCTTGCTAGAATGGTGGCAACTTATCTCTGAGAAGAGATGTGATGGCTGCGCTCATTCAGAAGGAAAAAAAATACAATGAGGCTTTCAAGGCCTTTTTACAATAAATAGGAATGTAAAAAACCCTAGACATCCAAAAAACTAACCCTAGGAGATGAAGCGCCAAAAGTCATGTGGGCCCCGTTTGAGTAAGTTAGTGCATCAATTTCTCAAGGTCGTAACTTTTTCATACGATCTTCGTTTTAGGTGCATGAGAGCTCATTGGAAAGGTATATTCGATAACTACACATGTTGCTGCCAGAATATGACTCCTTTCATAATTTGACTATGGTGAGCCCTAAAAACATTATTTAGGGCCTCAAAACAGCCCAGGAAGTTAGGGACTCTAAAACTAGGAAAAACCTGTCAAACTGGAAAACTACCAAAATAAGCCAGTTGGAATAGGTGGGAGGCCACCGACATCCATATGGATCACCTATCGGGTGTGGCATGAAATGAAGCCCCTGAATCTACTACCCAAGACTCAGAAATATTATCTACAGAAAGAATCAAAGCATCTTGTAATACATCACCTGTTACATTTTCTTCTTGATTTTTCTCCTGTTGTCCATCTCTTTGTTTCTTTGGAACTCTGCAGTCTTTATTTAAATTTCCTTTATTTCCACAAGTCCAACACTCTATCTCTCCAAGTTTGGATTTGGATCTGTCCTTCCTAGAATTCTCACGGTTCTGTGAGCCATTTCCTCTATCCTTTTGTCTTCCCCTGTTCTCCATGTTTAACGCATTACTTGATGTCTCACATGTGTTTTTCCATCGCATTTCCTCGCTAAGGATAACACCAACAACATCATCAAATTTTAAAGTGTTTGAACCAGATACAAAGTTACTTACATCCATGACCAAGCCGCTCCAACTTTTTGGTAATGAGCACATGATTAGAAGAGCCCTAACCTCATCTTCAAAGTCCACTTTTACAGAACTTAGTTGATTCGTAACTATTTTAAATTCATTTAAATGATCTGCAAGAGACCCACCTTCTGAAATTTTTATATTAAATAATCTCTTCAACAAAAATACCTTATTGGATGTCAAGGGTTTTTCATACAGTTTATCCAATGCATCCATTATCTCCTTCGTTGTCTTTTCTTTCAAAATATTGAAAGCCAACGACGTTGTCAAGCTCAGTCCTATCGTTCCTAGTGCCTTTCTGTCAATAACCTCCCATTATTCATCCTTCATGGCCATTGGCTTCTTTGATATTCCACCTAATGGTAGGAATAGATCCTTCTGATATAAATAATCTTCCATATGTATCTTCCATAACTGGTAGTTTTGGCCGTTAAATTTCTCAACCCTAAACTTTCCATCTTCCGCCATTTCTCCCACTCGAACTAGGAACCCTCTTTTCTTGCGAGTTACCTTTCGCTTTAATACCAGTTGTTAGAAAAACATGATCGCGGAGCAATAAAATAAATACAAATGCGGAAATAAAACAAAGGAGATACACAATACAATAGAGGCAAAAATATGCATGGTTCACCCTGTTTGGACTACGTCCACTAGAGAAATTTCCAAGTCCTTCCTTTATTATTATCCAACAAATGAATCGATACAATGTACATCACACCCATTGTAAATTCCTCTTCTTTCTCTCATAGTATCCTCACTCAAAATACAATATTCACAATAATACATATCTGCAATACATTTCCCTCATAAAAGAGGGTTTCCTTCTAGGTAAAAAAACCCTAACATAACTTCTACCATTAGATATGCAACTTTATAATGAACGGTCTAGATTTACTATGAAATTAAAATATACATTTACAAGGCAATTTTTCCTTCGGGGATTTCGCCTTCGATCCCCCGCTAGGGTTCCACTTTCCCTTGGACCCTGCAGGAGGGGAAATCCCCCCATGCACTCCCCCGCATGGAGTGTACATTCTTCTGGGGTGTAAAGTATTCATGGGGTATGCTGGTGGGACATCATGGATTTTGGCCTCATTTCACCTCATACAATGTTATGAATAATGTGGATACTGGGGGTCTCTCTCACCTCTATTCCTAGGTATTTCTTATCATGAGGATTGTACTTCATCTTCTATTATTTGGGCTTGGTTCCCTTTTTCTACTCCTTCGCTGATGCCACAAATTTTTCTATTGATTTTATATTATCCTTTGTTGTCGATCACACTTACAAAGGCACTAATGTGTACTAGCGGAGCATCTTTGTATTGAAGTGGAGCATCCACATTTCTATAATTAACTTCTTCACATGCCATTTATTCATGCTCTTGTTTATGATATTCTTCCAGTGCTAGTACTTAGGTGTCATTCATCACAACATAGATGAGTTGCTAGAGTAAAACCTCAAAATATACTTTAAAA
>ML866584.1:0-14954 GCA_009831015.1 Picea engelmannii
CACGTGTCCCTTAGCTGACGTGGATTGCTATCGTAGATCGACGGTCTAGGTCACATGTTGATCTGACGGTTCAGATTCCGTCGGGATTTCGCATATCGCGAAATCGGGGATTTCGTTGTGGAGTGAACTTTGCATTATGAAATGCCGATCCCCGAATTACCGATGAGGCCTCCTGGCTGCCACGTGTCCATACAAATGAACGGTCCAGATCCCTGCTTGATTAACGGTTGCGATCAAATCGCGAAATCGCATATCGCGATTTCGGGGTTTTCAATGTCAAATGATTTTTGCGTTATGAAGTCCTGATCCCCGAACCTCCGATGGCTTATCTCCCTTGCAACTTTTGCAGATCTGAAGGCTATTGTTCTTTCGGGAAATTTGAACAAGATCCTACGGTCACTGACTCTTCTTCCTTTTTCCTCTGTAAGCTCTTGCTGTGCGCATTTTCTTCGAGGCTATTCCTCCTGAGCTTTTATCCTTCTTATCCTACTGTCTCTACTGTTGCCATTAATGACAACAATCATCACTGCATTCTATCCACTGAATTTGCCAACAATTCATTGTGCCAATTCTTGTGATTTTCTGAAACTGTCCTTTTAATAATCTTGATTAAATTTTTATTTGTTGATTCTACTAGACCATTCCCTTAAGGATAGTAGTTGGCATAATACTTCAGTTTGATCCCTTTTTCCAGAGCGAAAGCATTCATATCAAGGGCCGAAAAATAAAAGGCATTATAAAAAACAAGACATTCAAGAACGTCGAATCGAGTGATGATATATGAGTTCAGAAAAGACACTACCTGATTGGTGTTGACCACTTTTAAAGGTACAGATTCAGACCATCTTGTGAAATAGTATGTTTCTGTTAGGATATACTTATGTTGTTGTGAAGAGTAGGGATTGACTGGTCCTATGATGTCTAGGCGCCATTGTTAAAAAGGTGCTTCTACAGTAATAGGTTGCAAAGGGAAAATGACTTTTTTCACCCATTCTGTAACCTTTTGGAAGATTACACATTTGCGGGACAGTGTGTGGGAATATTTCAAAAAGGTAGGCCAATAGTATCCATCCCTTAGCACTTTGTGGGAAGTAGTATCTCCACCGAAGTGACCACCGTCTTCATCGGCATGAAGTTCAGCCAGCACTCTTTCAGACTCCTCATTTTCTAAACAATGCAGAAAAACACCATCAAAGTTCTTTTGAAATAAAATATCATTGATTAACTGGAAAGATGCATATTTAAGCCTAAGTGATCTTTTGTTTTTGGGATCAAAATTGCGAGTAGCAGATCCATTCATTAAATAAAATCTAATGTTCTCATACTAAGAATTGGGAGTAGCTTGTGCACAACTGTTTTGTTTTTCGTTATGTTGATTTGTAGTTGAGGTGTTTATTTGACTTTCTTGTTCTTCAAATGAATCAATCACTAGTTTAAATAGGCCTTGACCTCTAACAATTTGTGAAGGAGTTATTTCAAGGTTATATTCCTGTAGTGAATTCATCCAATTTTCCCTTTTCTCACCGATCTCTTTTTGTACTAAAAAGTTTCTCACAGTGGGGTAAGGAACAACAACTTTGGTTCTAGATTTCAATAGGTAAGACCGGAAGTGTTTCACTAATTTGAAAACATCATATGCGTGCTGATCTACTATTGGGTAATTAAGTTCTTCTCTTTTAAAAGTTTAGCTCATAAAGCCAATGGGTATCTCATTGCTTTCAGTGTTTTTCTGTGTAAGCACAACAACATAAGATCGGTCAGATGCAAAAGTGTAAAGTGTGAAATCCTGAGAAAAATCGGGACTCGTCAAAGAAGGGGCTTCTATTATTTATTTTCTAATTGAATCAAAAGCCTGAATTTATTTTGTTCCCCAACGGTATGAAAAATATTTTTTAATTAAATTTTGTAATGGTCTAACCATTTCTGAGAAACTCGGGACAAATCTTCTGACGAAATTAATCTTGCCCAAAAAGGATTGCATGGCCTTTTTGGAAGAAGGAGGGGGAAGTTTAGCAATATCTTGGGTTCTTTTGGGGTCAATAATCATTCCATCCTTAAACACTATAAACCAAATTAGTTTTCCCTGCTCTACTACAAAGACCAATTTCTTAGGGTTGAGAGATATGCCAAAATTGTGACATCGTTCCAAGACATCCCTAAGGTGAGACAAGTGATATTTCCTATTTTTTTAAAAGACGGTGAAATCATCAATATAGACCACAAATGACTGGTTAATGAGGCCACAGAAAGAAATATCCATTTCTCTCTGGAAAGTGGCATTGACGTTTATCAATCCAAAAGGCATTTTCCTGTAGGCGTAAGTTCCCCATGGGGTACGAAAGGTGCTTTTAACATGGTATGAAGGAGACATAAGAATCTGGTTGTATCCTGAAAAACCATCTAACAGAGATAGTCTCTCAGAACTAGACACCTATTGTATAATTTGCTCCATTGGAGGAACAGGGTATTTGTCTTTATCAAACGCTCGGTTTAAGTTCTGAAAATCGACACAGAGTCGAATTTCACCACTTTTCTTCCTTACAGGGACTAGATTAGACACCCATTGAGTGTGCCTAACCAGGAAAATTATCTTTGTAGTTAGTAATTTATTTAGTTCCTTTTTTAATAGTAGGTTCCAATTTAGGATGCATGTTCCTCAATTTCTATTGAAAAGGATGAGTATGGGGTTTCATAGGGATTACATGCTGTATGATGTTTGGATTGAAAGTTTTTAGGCCATCGTACGTCCAAGCGAATACATCTTTAAATTATTTAAATAATTTTATGAAGGAGGATCTTTCTTGCTCGGAACATCCCTTTCCCAGATTCATATTTTGAAGATTATCTCTTGTTCCTAAATTAACAGTTTCATAGATCAAAGAGGAACTGTTAGTTTTTCAATTGACTACCCCTCTAAATTTGTCATGCAAGTCATAAAATTTCTCTAATCTCACAAAAAATCTGGGGATAAAGTTTACCAACTTGGATGTTGATTCAGGAGATTGAGGATCAGATATTACCATGAAGTTTCGTATATTCTCGTCATGAGTACCTTCATCAATGACTGCATCTTCGAAAGTGTCTTCCATATGCAGAAAGTTGATGATCTACTGGTCATCATCGAATACTCTCCAATTCGTGATGTTATCCGAAATAGACGACCTGAACAACAATTCGATCGAAAACACATTAGGGGAAATACCTTCAAAAGACAACAATTTAGAAGCAACATTGGCTAGTAGATCAACTTCCGAATTACTCATCCTAGGAATATAATTTATATTAAATGTTTAAAATTTATGCATTAAAATCCATACCTCAGTTTGGTATCTTTTTAGATACGATGATAAACAATGTATGGCGTTTATTACCTACTTGACCACGATTTCTGAATCAATGAATACTATCAAATGTTGCACGTCCATATATAATGATTTCCTAAGCCCTTGTAGAAGCGCTTTGTACTCGACCATGTTATTAGTACATTCAAACTCCAACCAACAAGCAATACAAGTTTTATTACCTGTAGGATCAATGAGTACACAGCCAACACCTGCTCCTTCTTGGGATTTAAATCTGTCAAAATATAAGGACCAAATATGTGCGTCATTAGCAGTACTTGGCATATTCAATAGAGATGGTGTTTGCATATAGGCTGTAACTTCATATTGATGTCCTGGATTAGTGATAGAAGAGATTTTGGTCATGAAATTACCAAGAAAGGTATTCATTCCCTACGTTTCAAATGAATTTGTGGATGTAAATAAAGGTGCATTTGTATCATTCCGATTTGTCATGGTATGCTTTAGATAGTGTTCTTTGTTTATCCTGATTTTGTTGAGCTGCCCATTTTCAGGCAACCACAAGTGAGACCAGTCTGTAGCGAAATAACCGTGCAACTATTCTGACCAATATCTTCTTAAAAACAGGCCATAAACTTCAAGAATATCAACAATGATTAATATCAATTATCTGATGAACTTTAGGATTAGATGATAATATAATCAACACATTCTTAAGCTCATCGATCACTTTAACATTCGCTCGAGATAGTTGAATAGTTTTAAGATCAGAAGGTTGTACTTTTGAATCAATTTTTTGTCACATAGATAGAGGCATCACGTTTGATGATTCACTAGAGTCAACCATGCAATTATGTACATTCCTATTGAAACTTCAAAGGTTAATAAAAAAGGTGGGACATTTTTCCATGTGGAAACAACGTAATTCTGCTGATTTTTTATTGTTGTCCCTAAAACAGTTTTATTTACATTTGCTATCGGTTTTTCTGCTAAGTCCCTTTTGTCTTAAGGTTCACATGTCTTTTTAGTTCAAATTTTTTTATCTATGTTTGAATCAATTTATGTTGATTTTTTAATTCTAAGATCGTTCTTTTTACTATTTTTAGTGATGCTTTGAAGCATTTTCTGCAAATTAAGAGGAAATTTTAGCAATTCAAAAACATAAATATTAGCCCCCAATTTTTTCAGATCTTCAATTAAATCATATTCTATAATTGGGGTTGCTAGGCTTTGTTTAATTTTAGTTTGCTTTGACTGTTTTGGAAACAAACTTTTACTTACTTTGGGAGGAGGTTTGTTTTGCATTTTGCTTCTTGTGTTGTAGGGGTGGACAGTTTCAAAATTTTCATGGAAGATACTGTCCGACAAGTGACCGAAAAAAGAAGGAGATGAGTCCTCTTCTTTTGGTACCTCTTCCTCAATTGTATCATCAGAATTTTCAGGAGGAACAGAAACAAAATTATCATGTGCTTCTAAGATGGTTTGCAAAGCATACTGTAAACTTTCAAAATTTAGACCCTATGTGGTCGGGTTTGGCCAGTTTGGAGGAAAAGGTTTCCTAAAAGGAGGTTTGAAAATCCATTTTCTTGTGGTTGCCTCCTCGGATGATCTTTTCAAGTCAACGACCTGATAGGATAGTTTTTGGAAAGCTTTCTGCAAGCTCTCCAAGTCTAAAGTTTCTTGTTGGTTTTTTGTTTGAGGAGGCCTCGTGAGAATTTCTATTTTCTTCTTAGAGGATGAAGTTGTTTCAACTTTACTATTTAGATTATATTTTAAGATTAATATATGTTTCTATATTTGGATTTTCTTCTCAAAGGATTCTAACAAATTTATCTTCTTGGACCTTTTAAACCATATGGCTATGTTATTGTGTAAGGCCTTAGAATAATATGCAACAATTAAACTTTCTACGAGCATCGAATCTATAGGGATTTTGTTTTTTAATGTAAGAAATATTTGGTTAAAGTCGTTCACTTTTTCTTTAAGGTTCATTTTTAAACTGGAGAGTTCCATAACCAAGACTTACAGAGATTCATCATCTCCAAATTTTTCCAGAAAACAAGTTTCAAACTCATCCCAAGAGATGATGGTCTGGGGTTGTTGAGCGAAATACCATGTGGAGGCATTTCCCTCAAAAGTATAAGGAAATAATTTGCATACTACATCCACATTTTCAACGCTTCGGAGTCTAATGGCCAACATAAATTTCTTGATGTGATCCTTGGCTTATTGCTTCGAATCTGGATCAAATTTGGGCAGCCATTTCTCTGGATGCTTAGGTAATGGGTGTTGGGGTCCAGGTACATCCACGACATCTTGATTGAGCCAGGGTCTGGCAGGATTATTTTGGTTTTCCATGGGAGTTGGTGGTGTCGAAGGCTGAGATGGTTCTGATGAAGAACTTCCTTCGTCTGAAGACTCTCCTCCCAAAGAATATGGATAAGAATCAGGTGGAGACGGTGGATTACCAGATCCTCCAACATGAAGGATAGGTGCTTCTGTATGATTGGTAGTATTACCACCTAAAAGGTTTTCAGGCAAACTGGTGCCTTGAAGTTTCTCTTGTAAGATTGTAAGTCAAGGGGTTGATTGAGTTTCCTACCAAGATGTCTAATATGGTATAAGGCACTATGAGTTCTTATGAGTGGCTAACAAAAATTTCTTGAATGTCAATCCCTTGAAGGAGTGGTGTTAGTGGTTCAACGGGAATATCAGGGTTATCGTTTGAGGTAGTTGTTGTTTCAAGTGTAATGTTTGTGTCAGAGCGACTACGAGCTACAATAGGAGTGCGAGTGTGTGGGGGAGTCTTACGACCTCCCCGTGCCATCAATTTCTTTTGGGCCCTCCTTCTAGTGCAATTTGGTGACGTGCGTAAGTGACACATCGTCAACTGGAAGGTCAAATCAGGACCAAGTTTTTCTAAATAACCCAAGTTGTTTGGAATGAAATGACCTGACAGGTTTAATGGCTCAATTGGCCAACTAAAGTCCTAAAAATAAAAAAATAAAATAAACTAATCTATAAGGCTATAATACTAATAATATAAGTTTAATAATTACAAATGTTCAAATGGAAAAACAAATATGTGCATATGATTATTAATAGTTTATGTACATCGTACAACATTTACTTGACATCTTGCGAAACAATTGTTTTTGAATTTTTTTTATAGAAGAGATAAATAAAGAACATACATTTTTTGTTTTCTTTTGAATACTTAAAAGTCTAAAACTAATGAATTCTAATCAAATACAATTGAAATAAGAATAGATAAATAGTCAAAGCTAATTCAAGCTGTACTTATTTCATTAACAAATAATTTAACTAAACGACAAGTAAATTAACCTGCAACTAATCAACTAAACTGAATTTATCTTCCTGGGCAATTCAAGATCCTGATTGTTCTACGTATGAGGGAAACCTGTAATAGAAAAATGCTAATACTCCCAGAACAAACTGAAAGATGCATTGGAATAAGAAAATAACAACAAAATGATAAATATACAGACTTGATGACCTTATGATAATCAATACTTATAAAGAGAGGAAACTCAATTCAAATCATTAATGTAATCCATCATTTAATATCTAGAATAAATCGACAATAATTAAATGGCAGATTGATCACATATGTAAAATGGAACAACAAATTACATACATCATCAAAATACTTAATAATATGAAATACCATACGATAACTAGACTAAATTTGTATCAAATATAATAACATTTCATAAGATGGAGGCAAAAACATAATGGGGTAAGCGTCACACAAGTCTAAACCCAAATCGTAAGCAACTTCTCCACATCAATCTTCAAAATCATATGTCCATAATGTATCCCAACCAAAGATGTCTTCACTACTAAGAGTGACCAATATTTAAAATAGCTTAGGATTCACATACTCTTATCATGCAAGATAGAGTGCAATACCCAAAAAATAGATAGTATTACAAAAATAGTGAAACTAGAAACCACTCCTGTATGAGTTGGTTTATCAAAATAAATCAAAGTTTTACCAAAATAAAATAAATAAACTATTGAATAATAGAGCGTATGATCCAATATGTTTTCTCCATGTAATCAACATCATAATCATCAATTTCTTGTAGATAGCAAAACAAATTTGATATTCAGAAAACAATGCTAACTAATATTCAGAAACACACTGGCTACAAAATCATAGATTTTGTAGCTAGTCTTATTATTAACAAAGGAAATCAAAATTGAATCTTCCTATTTTGATTTTTCATAACATAATGAAATAGAATCAAACAAAATCATTTTTACCATTAGAAATTAGAAAATGAAGGATCAGACAGTTCCGAATTTATGATGGCTTTGAAGTTTGTTGTATTTTTTATGATTATATTACCAGATCTCTTGGGTATTTTATTTGCCCTTTCTTTGTGTGCTTTCAACTATTGGTTCTCTTGTTCAAGTAGAGAATTATGAGCAGCTAGACATTTTACTTGAGCCTGTAACAATGGGATCTCCCTGTAATAGCATTCTATCCAATCTAAGAAACTGTCACAATGTATTGGTGCAATCGCAGATCGATGTGGAATGTATTCAACAATGAGTATTTTGTTCTTCTTTGTGGCTTGTTTCAAGTCATGACTAATGCCAACAAAACCTTCTTGGCCTTTCAGACACAGGGGTAATCTAGACATAAAGTCATACTGTTCAACTTGAGTAGTAGTTTCGTTCTTGGGACATTGGTTGTCTAGATCTTCCTGAGCAAGGAAAACATTTATCTCTTGATATGAACGATGATCATTGACCTCGATCATAGAGATCGAGATCAAATGATCCTTTTTTTTATTCCTTAAACTCCTAGATATCAATCGACTAGACCTCTTATTCATAAAATTCAAATCTGAGCTTTGATTTTTCTTACCCTTACGAATTTTCCTTACAATAGGTTTATCATTATGGTTCTGATTAGGTTCATTTGCAAGCACAGGGGAAGATTTTCCTTTTAATTCACCCACTACCTGTTCCAATGATTTTCTAGGTGAAAACATACATCGTGATTTCTTAACCATGGGGGTTTTCAAATCATAGACACATATTCATTATTTTCATAGCCATCGGGTGAATTGAAATCTCGATTTTCAGTCACAGGAATATCAAAAATGGGATTTACATTTAAAGGCAGTTTCACTGTATGGTCGGCCTAGGAAAAACCATTTCGTCTTAGGAAACTCTCCCAATTGTCCCTGATTTTTTATAGTTGTGATAGCAATAAGATTTTAATGAGCCCATGATGAAAAAGACTCAATAGAGAGTTCATTCTCTTCTGCTTATAGCGTTTTGACATTTTATATAGGCTCATTAACAATTAGAACGACATGTTCAAATCAAATCCTATGAATAACATGAGCAGTCAGATGTGGTATAAAAAGACCAAACCATACCATCCTTCACATGTGATAAACTGTTTCAAAATTAAAATGAGGTTGTGCTCGTGGGGTTTCAGGAGGTTAATGGGAATAACTTTAGGGCAGGAGGTAGACTCGTGAGATACCAAGAACAGGCTCCATGGATCATCCTCCATTTTGGCATTTTTAAACCAATTTTCACCTTCTTGTGGGAGTCCTGTCACCCGAGCTATAAAGTCCTTTGTGAACTCCAATTGGACATCCCCGAACTTGGATCTAAACCCATCGAATGTTTGTGAAAATTCCTGTGCGACTGCAAGATTGTAACCTTCAAATTTCCTGAGTAAGATATCCCAACCGTGAGCCTTCAAATAATTTATGGTGTCATCATGGGCAAGAAGAGATTGACAACCATTCGTCTCGATTTGAACCATAGGGGTCATGTCCACTATGAAATAGACACAAAATATATCATAGGAGGTAGGTTTCGGCTTCCAATAAACGAGTAGAAGAGAGAGGTTTGTGCAAACTAAACTGGCCCGAAAACTAGGAAGTTTGGAGACTGCCATGTTGCGATAACTTAAGTTTAGAGATACAGGGAACCGAAGGGCATGCAGATCTAAGAGCCGTTACACATAATGAGTATCAAAACCTTGATTACCATCTAATTCCAATTCAAATAATGAATGGTTCCATTAATGCACAGGATAGTAGGGTGAGGTGTAGTCGTGGGTACATCAGACCTATACCTAGCAACATGAAAGTTGATATGACTGTTGAGAGCATGAAACCCATATCAAAAGTTAATCCAATGTTTTGTGCATTCATACACTTCAAAAATAAAACCAAACGATCAACCATAGAACCGATTAAGTCATGATACCCATAATACATAAAAATTGTGGGGGTGATTTGATCAATGAGTTTATGAAACTTGAAGTTTAGCAACATATGGGTGCCTTCAAAGTGAAATTTCTTAGGTAGAAAATATAACTACAAAATCATTACTCAAATCAAGTTTTTATTTAAATTCATTCTTACAGTCATGAATTTCAAAACAAAACAAACGAAAATTTAAACGAAACACTCATAAGATAAGTTTAGCTCAATAATCGCCTCGAAGCTCAGAAACATAAATGTTTATAAATGTAAGTAGGTGGAAGCTACAAAAAGATATAATCTCTTTTGTGGTGATTTTAATTGTGATAAAAATCAACAGGATTGTTGGTTGCCAACACTAACTAATTGTACTGGAACAAAACTAACATGAGAAGGTAGCATCAAACTTACCACTTGTATAGAAGACACTTGGGGTATGGGTCATTATGGGTTGGCACCACTAGCTTCAGTGCAGTTTTCCTTGATATGGGGTGTCTCATTTTCTTCCACTGGAACGATCTCTTTGGTCGGATTCCCGATCTCTCCTATTATCGGGGTTGGATATTCTCTTTATTTTTCAAGATTCATTCCATCTTCTTCCTCTCTTATGTCTACACCTTCTCCTTCTTGTCCAACCTCCCAGTGACTTCTTTCTCTCCGCACTTCTCTCTCACTTAATCTTTGACTGGCCAATCTTTCATGTCTTCTCATATTCCACAACTCTTCCATCTGTCTTTCCTTTACTTATCCTGATCCAACTTCTTTCCTCAAATTCTCGGACTATCTTGCTACCTTCTTAATCTTTCCATGCCACCACTTCTCAACTATGGTGGCTCTCTTCAAGGCTCGCTCATATCTTGAGTTTGTTTCTTGTTGTTTCCCCCCCCATTTTTAAAATAACCCTTCCCCTCTCTCAATCCATGACTCTACCCTAGCCTCACCCTACCCCAAGTGAGGGTGTTTACGCTGCCATCTCAATCGGGGACATAGTCAACATCCCCTCTTCCATCAAGAAAACCTTAATACACAGGGGGATTTCTCTCAACAGTCTTCCCCTTGCATCTTTCATGAAAATCGCCTCTAGGCACGAAAAATATTGGTGGTTCTCAGCTACAAACTCGATAATATATCCTTCTAATGTGGTACTAACCCATAAATCAATCACCCGCATGATTGGATAATCTAGCCGATGAAGTGCTTCTAGATTTTTGGTATCCCAAGCACATATCCTCTTGACTCATTATTGGAACTCTAGAGCTTCTTGGAGCCTCTTTATCCAGTGGAAAATTTCTTCCAGAAACTTAACCCAGAAAATATCATACTGGTCGCTTGATCTTTCTGAGTAAAAGATTGCTTCACAAGTATCTTCCACCAATTTTCCCTCAATTCCGCTTCTTTCCATATGAAGGTGTCACAGTTTATTTCCCAGCATTGGTCAATACTATATCTGTGGATCTGCGGAAGCATCCTCCCTATAGGTTCCCTTTTAAATCAGGTCCCAGCAACGAAACCATTTTGTTGGTGCAGCTTTGATCAGACGAAGGTCCTTCTCAGGTTACCACAAAAGGTATCGAGTAGTCTAGAGTGATGGAATTTTCATCTCCTCTGAAGAGAAGTCTCACCTGAAGAGCTGCTGAGAAAAATAGATAGGGAAGGGTAAGGAAAAGACTTAGGAGAATTCATAGAACCTTCAGGACTCATCCTAATCTTGAGCAAGAGACATGAAGAGATCTGAATATTATGTGTGCAAGAATCGAACCTACTTATGTTGTGAACAAGCATTTAAACACAGAACCATCACGTAGAACTTATAAACCATAAGGAAGTATTGTAATGCATAAGTAAAACACATAGAGACACATCATATTTTTAAAATTTAGGTTCTTCTTCATATTATCTTCAGAATATTTTTTCAATTACAGACTTAGAAATACATAGTAGTGCTTTGTACATACTCTTGGCTCTGAACTCATGTCATAGAGCTCCAATTCTCAGAACGATATGTCGATTACATTACAGACTCAGGACTTGACTTGACACGATTGACAACAACCTCTCCAAGAGGGAAAGATCAGACTAAACTTAATCACAATTCGGCTGACCCAATAGCTAACCATACCCCTTTACAATCATGTTCCTCCCTATATATAATCTAGGTTGTGTCTTCTGTCTCTTCTTGCATGATTTCTTGTTCTGTTGCAACCATTGTTTCTTAGCTAATGTTGCACTGTCTTCCGCAACTGATTGATGTTTCTCTTTCTTTCTCTGTTTTGTAGCTTCTTTTGAAGCTTTTGTAACTCATTCCCAGTCAAAACTTGCATGATTCCTTATCCCAAAAGCGAAGGGATGAACAGTAGCTTCTATACATACTATATTTAATGCTGCAAATTATCCTTGGATTTCATGTCTATCCATCTCCTAGGGATGAGTGCCAAACCCCTTTGTTTCTTATCTTCCATCCAAGAAAAGAACTCTCTTGGGAATCATGCCTCTTCACCTCCCCTCTAAGTTTACTAAAAAAAGTGTGCCCCTCTCTCCCTCATGAGATTCCTTTATTAAATTTGAAAGTGTAACTGCCCTAACCCTTGGTATTCCAATGAGATTGATGTTCAAGATTAGATATTTCCCTCATGAGATCAACGATCATGAATTAATAATTCTTCAAGGTCACTTAAGTCAGTAAAGTGACCCATTACATCATAAATTCACTTTTACACTTAAAAATTAAAAGATGCAAATTTATAAAAACACTTTATAAAGTTACTTTATAAAAACATATTATAAAGTCACTAGGGAGAAAGTGTGCTCGGTCACTTCCACATGTTGGGTGATGCCAATGAAGAAGTAATTTTGAGCTACCAATTCTAAGAGTTTAAATACCCTTCACTCATGGGAATATTTCCCCTTCCCCCACCACCTCATGTTGCGAACATTTCTCCTATCAACATGATTTCATCATTTACCAATGGATCCCTCGATTATATTTATCCTTGGGTGGTAACTCATCTCGAGGATGTTGAATCATATGGAGCATCCATTTATTTCACCCTAGTTGAAATTTCCTATCAATAAATCCAATCATCATTCGTTGAACCTAATTTGGACCACCTTCAGGATGTGGAGTCTGATCAGTACCCAAGGCCTTCTTGGGTTGTCACTCCTCTTCCAGTTTTCTATGAATTCCTAGATATTGAACTTCCATATGATGAAGCTATTATAGAGGTCATGGAATCACCTTATAAGCCAGGAGAATATCTACACCATCGAGCATATTTTATTCCTGATTTGGAATAGTTAGGCGATGACATTAAAAAACCTATCACCACTGATAATGTTCAGTGGTACCAATCTCCCATTATGATTCATGATGTACTTTCATAATGGAATTTGGTGAATATTTCAAAAACTATCCCCATTGAAATTTCCTAGAATCCGGGTGTCATGGAACACATCCTGATAAGTGATGGATGTTCGTTCAAATAAATTGAACTTTATACAACCCTATTCAAAGAATTTCATGACATATTTGCTTGGTCCTATGAAGTAATTTCTAGCATTGACCCCCATATTTTCCAACATTAAATTAAAATGTATGACGAAGCCAGCTCGGTCTGGTAGAAGCTCTAGCTACTCAACCCAAAGAAAGATGCTACCATCAAGGAAGAGGTCGAAAATCTTCTTCATGCACAATTTATCTATCTGGTTCCCTTGACCGAATAGGTCTCCAACCCCATTTTGGTTGCTAAGAAACATGATACTATCAGGGTCTATGTCGATTATATGGATTTGAACAAAGCTTGTCCAAAGGATAATTATCCAACCCCATTCATTGAGCAGATTATTGATGAATGTGCTAGGAGTAAAATATTCTCATTTATGGATGGTTTCTCCGACTATAATCAAATCCAGGTCAAATTAGAATATCAGCACAAGACTTCCTTCACTTGTCCTTGGGTTACTTTTTGATCTAAAAATGAAGAAGACTTGAAAAACTTGAATAATTATTGCAAGTGATTATGTGTTTAAAGCAACAGGATCAATTTGCAACACATAAATTAAGGATTACTTATGCAAAATACACATAGATAGCAGCATAAACAATGAACATCAACACATAAACACAACAACTTGATAAAGGATTTCACCCCTCTCCGGGCCACATCTCCTGGTCCAGCTTCCAATGGATCATTATTATTAAATTTCTTAAAGTTCTCAAAAACATGCCTTACAATGCTCAAAATGACAAATCCACTGCTCCAATGGCTTCCCAGCGTCCCAAAACCCCTGTCTGGGCTCTTTCGGCACATGAAACGGTCGAAAAATGAAGAAGTTAGCCTCCTTGAAGTCTCCCCCTTCAACTTTGCTGTCTATGGTTCTACAAATCGCACCCTTGTATTTCAAACCTGGCTCACACGCTTATTTAAGCATAAAAACTTAGTCCCATACGCAACTGCGCACCGGTACAAATTGTAGGAAGGTTAAGGGTGCGCCAGCCCCTAACCGCCTCAGCACTTGGGAACATGGCGCCATAGGACCGCGCGCTTTTAAAAAGTGGTTAAGTTGGTTTGACAACCGTATGAACAGATTCCCACGCCCCGGGCCACGGGCATGTGGCATACCACATGTGACCAAGGGTCATACCCCCGCGCACACAATTGTTTACATATAATACACCGGTTATACAATAGAACCCGTGGTTATTGTTTAATCCCCACGTGCAACATAATATAATGTGGTCGTATGTTGATTCAATAGAACCACGGGTCGGGGCTAGGCCCCGACCCGCCCCCCTTTCCACTTACACATATATGTTAATTCAAATAAATTAACCCCCGCATACATTTCAAGAAACATATGGTGGTGTAATGGTAGGCGGATGTTTGTTAAGGCTTATATAGAGGGGGAGGTCCAGGGGTCGAACCCCGTGGACTCCCACATACAATTTTACATAACAAATATAGACCAATCGACGAGGGACACGTGGCGCCCATGCATTGGGCCACGTGCCCTCATACCATTCGCTGCCAATGCGACACGTGTCATCACCCGATTCACCAGCAACCATCCAACCAAAAATTTCCATATCATCACCGTATGGTCTGTACGGCCCTGCCACGTCACCGTACGGACTGTACAGACTGTACAGACAGGTACAGTCAGCACCCCATAATTTTGCCTGTTTGGCTTGGCGGACAGATCGCGATATCTCCTCCATATGGACTTCGTTTGCGAAAGTAAATATACTGCCAGAATCAGGAAGATGAGACGGACGTAATGGCACTATTTTCGTCGCATTCCGAGCACTTTGAAAATTGAGCAAAATTTGATCCCCTGATCACACCTCCCCATTGGGAAGCTTTTGGACCTCCAAAAGACTATCTCAGTCTAT
>ML866584.1:15054-36554 GCA_009831015.1 Picea engelmannii
TTCAGCGTTAACTTCTCCATTATAAAGTGGCAACTCAAATTTTATATCAAGCTTTAATGAAGGAATTTGCAAAGGAGTTTTACCATGCCCATTGGGAAGATGTTTCGAACTTGAAGAAGAAGAAGAAGAAGAAGATGATGATGGAGGAGGAGAGGGTGGTGGAGAAGCACCATTCCCTCCATCTCTTCCTGGAGTCTTGTCACCACCGTCTCCCTTATGCATTGAAGGGTTAGAGCCTTCACCCTGCGCCATCATGGTCCGTTCCATTATGACTTTCATCATATCTCTCATCCGTATGATAGTCTGTCTGAAGTCTTATTCTTCATTCGGATCACGTTCATGATCTTCTGCATGTGCCATGCTTGGTGAATGTCTCTCTGCAACTTGCGGTGAATGAAACTGCTTCCTCCTCGTCAGATAAGAACTTGGATCCACAAGTTGACCTTCTCCTTGTGTGAGTTTCAACCTTGTGAGCATCAAAAACAAAACTTGCAAACAATCAAGTCTTCAAAACCAGTGCTCTGATACCAACTTGATCTAAAAATGAAGAAGACTTGAAAAACTTGAATAATTATTGCAAGTGAAATGTTATGTGTTTAAAGCAACAGGATCAATTTGCAACACATAAATTAAGGATTACTTATGCGAAATACACATAGACAACAACATAAACAATGAACATCAGCACATAAACACAACAACTTGATAAAGGAGTTCACCCCTCTCCGGGCTACATCTCCTGGTCCATCTTCCAATGGATCATTATTATTAAATTGATTAAAGTGCTCAAAAACATGCCTTACAATGCTCAAAATAACAAACCGACTGCTCCAATGGCTTCCCAACGTCCCAAAACCCCTGTCTGGGCTCTTGAAGTCTCCCCCTTCAACTTTGTTGTCTCTGGTTCTACAAATCGCACCCTTTCTCTTTCAAACCTGGCTCACACGCTTATTTAAGCGTAAAAAATTAGTCCCGTACGCAACCGGGCACCGATACAAACCATAGGACGGTTAAGGGTGCACCAACCCCTAACCGCCTCGGCACTTGGGCACATGGCGCCATAGGACCACACGCTTTTAAAAAGTGGTTAAGTTGTTTTGACAAACGTATGAACGGATTCCCGCGCCCCGGGCCACGGGCATGTGGCATACCACATGTGACCAAGGGTCATACCCCCACGCACACAATTGTTTACATATAATACACCGGTTATACAATAGAACCCGTGGTTATTGTTTAATCCCCACGTGTAACATAATATAATTTGGTCGTATGTTGATTCAATAGAACCACGGGTTGGGGCTAGGCCCTGACCCGCCCCCCTTTCCACTTACACATATATGTTAATTCAAATAAATTAACCCCCGCATACATTTCAAAAAACATACGGTGGTGTAATGGTAGGTGGATGTTTATTAAGTCTTATATAGAGGGGGAGGTCCGGGGGTCGAACCCTGCAGACTCCCACATACAATTTTACATAACAAATATAGACCAATCGACGAGGGACACATGGCGCCCATGCATTGGGCCACGTGCCCTCATACCATTCACTGCCAACGCAACATGTGTCATCACCTGATTCGCCAGCAACCATCCAACCAACAATTGCCATGTCATCACCATACGGTCTGTACATCCCTGCCACATCACCGTACGGACTGTATGGATAGGTACAGTCAGCACCCCAAAATTTTGCCTGTTTGGCTTGGCGGACAGATCGTGATATCTCCTCCATACGGACTCCATTTACGAAAGTAATTATACCCCCGAAATCAGGAAGATGAGACGGAAGTAATGGCACTATTTTCGTCGCATTCTGAGCACTTTGAAAATTGAGCAAAATTTGATCCCCTGATCACTTTTACTTATCGAAAGTTTCCCTTTGGTCTTAAAAACAATGGATCCACCTTCCAGTAGGCCATGTATTACGTGTTTTATGACATCAAACATATTGTAGAGGCATATTTAGATGATTTGGTGGCTCGTTCCAAGCACCACAAGGATCATCTTGTTCATTTGCGGGCCATTTTCATTTTTTGTTGCTACTATAATATCCATTTGAGCACCCATAAATGAATGTTTTGTGTGGTTTCTGAGCGATTTCTAGGATTCATTATGTCCAATTATGAGATTATGGTTCATACCTTGAATGTTGAGGATATTGTCAATTATCCTACTCCTTGTACCATTAGCCAACTCCAAAGTTTGCAAGGGAAGGAAAACTTCTTATGTAGATTCATTGGAAATTATTTCAAGATCACAAAAGGTTTTATGTGGTTGTTAAAGAAAGGTGTACCTTTTGTGTGGGATGACCAAGCTCAATGGTCATTTGATGCCTTGAATAAGGCCTTGATTTCAACTTCCTTACTGAGCCCTCCTGACTATGGTCTGGATTTCTTACTCTATATCACAAACTTTGAATACACCATAGGAATGGTCCCAAGATTTAATACTCTCATGTTCAGAAATTGGCCTTGGAAATAGTGAATGTTGTCGAACGTTTATGACATTATATCCTCATGTGGAAGGACATCATTATTTATGATGCCAACACAATGCAACATATCCTCATTTGTTATATCAATTGGGGAAATTACTTGAAGTGGATTGTTATCCTTCAAGAGTTTAACCTAGAGTTTGTTTCCTCCAAGTCTAATAAATCCTTGGCATTCACATAAGTTAATTTCCAAACTTCCCCAAGTCGATGTTGAAATCAAGGTTAATGTATAATTTCTTGACGATTTTTTATTCCTCATTGACTCGTCCAATCCTTTGTATGGATATTTCTTGGTATACCTCTAGACCTAGTGTTTACTCCCTCAACTTTTCTACGATGAATGTCATCACATAAGGCATCAGGATAGACACTACATCATTGTGAATGATACCCTTTATTGTCAAGCGATCAATTTGATTCTACATTGTTTCCTTATCCATGGGGAAGTTTAAAGAGTTCTGAATGAATGCCATGTTGGATAATGTGGTGGTCATCTCTCTGGGTTGGAAATTTTCAAGAAGATATTTCGCATTAGGTACTTGTGGCCCACGATCTTCAACAATTGTATGAATTCAGTTTAGAAATGTCATTCTTGTCAAATATTCACTTATGATATGTGCACTTATCCTAATCCACATCATTGTGTGGTGACTGTTGTTGCACATATGTTGTCATTGATGTCAAAGTGGTCATGGACATGGCCAGTTATATTACAATAACATAAAAAATAATTGTGCGAAAGATGAAAGCATCAATCGTGCCGAATATGATAAATGGAACAAAAACTATGGCACAAAGTATGGTGCAAATCTAGAGGAAGTCATAAAAGGATGAAAACATAAGTGTTGTTGGCCCTCGGTGATGGAAGTAAATTGAGGTTAAGGCAAAAAATACAAAATGTGAAATGTACGGAAGAAACAGTGACCATTACTGGGTCGAAGTGAGAAAAAGATAAGAAAAGATGGATCAAAGTAAAAGGAAGGAAGTCGTTTGACAAGGAGATCAAGGATGACAGATCAGCAAGAAATACGGATTGTGGACAACTCAACAAGACGAGAAATCCATTGTTGGATGCGTTGGAGCATCGCGTGAGAAGGAAGGAAAGATAGGCTAGCGAAGCCCTGAAAACATGGGTCAAGTTGACCTAGGGTTTTTAGACACCTAGGGTTTTGGTATCTAGGGTTTTGACACCTATGTTTCACCCTAAGGCTGTCAGTGAGTGATTGTAATGTATAAATAAAGGTCTAAAGGACCTGGGATGGTTTGTTGTTATTGTTGTTGTTGTTGTCATATTTGTTATTATGTGATCGAGTGAGGATTATTATGTGAGAGAGAAGTGTTGAGTGTAGAGCCTTCTAGGATTGTAAGATATTTAGCTGGGTGCAAAGATCAACCCTACAGTTGGGTGCGTAGGAAGGGGAGGGAGAGAGAGAGGAGAAGAAAGAAGATCTGTTATCTAAGAGTGCAGACGAGAATTGTATGATTCATCTTAATATATTATAAAGAACAGTTTTATGGACATAGCCCTAGAGAGAGGGTGAACCACGTATATTTTTTGTTGTGTGTGATTGATGCTCTTTTCTTTTTCAATTGGTATAAAAATTATTGCATTATTGTGTTAGATTTGATAGATAGTTCTGCGAAGTAGATCTGAACTAGTAGATGATATATAACCACTGTATTGATTTTCTATTCGATCCACTTGATATCCCCTTGGTTGTATACATCTCTATCCTGCAACCCCCCCCATATCTTCTTCAGGTGAGACTGCATCTACTTCACAGGTGTTGCTGAAAGGGCTAGTAGTTAGGGCTTGTTGGTGTGCTCTTGGAGCTCAACCCTGGGTCTGCCCCTGTGCCAAAAAATGGTTTCGTTGCTGGGACCATAATCTTATTGAGGGAATGTCAAGGTGGTTTCCATTGAAGACAAAGACTAAGAAGTGGATAGAAGACCAAGAAAAGAACTTCGTTGAAGCCCATAATAAGAACCCTAATTTTAGTACAGAGGATTGGTTGGAGAGATATATCTTTACTGATATACACAAAATTTTCTTTGGAGGAATCCATCAGGAGCTATATGAGTGGTTATCTAGGTTAGTAGATACCCAATTTGAGATCAGATCTAGGCCACCTGTGGTTTGGACATTGACGTTGATCAAGAAGGTCAAGAAAATTGATAACATCGTGTCAAGAGAAGTAGATTACTAGTTTGATAGTACCATTGGAGGGTATATCACCGAGTTTGCTATTTACAGAGTAGAGTCATATAGCCAAGCGAAGAGATATTTCTTCAAGGGACCCAGAGGAACATTTTAACATTTTCTGAAGCTGAGGATTAAGATGCTCTTTCATGAGAAGAACATCTTGAATATGTAGTAGCTAGATGGATATGAAAAGGCTAATGTTCAAGAATTCAGACAGCGATAGCGACACAAAGGTTGGACATACACGTAGTGGGACAGTGTTCATAGAAATTCCTCTCGTGAACCTGTTTAAGAAAAAATACAGGGACAAGGGTTTCTACAGTGGAGAAGAGGCAGATGTGACAGATGAGGAGCATTCAGAGGAAGGGAAAGTTGCAGAGCCTCGCTAAGAAGAAACAAAATCTTTAGGAACTGTGCCTACTGTTGAAGTAAGTACTATTAATCCTATTGTTATTTCAGAAACATTAAGCAATCAAAGTAATCAGAGTCACCAGAGCGATCAGAGAACTGTCACTAGTAGTTTGCCACGTACTCAATCCAAAAACCTAGGGAGATCCATGGTAGACGAGATGAGGTTACCCACCTTTAGAGGAGATGGATATGAATATCCTGAACAACACTGGTTTCTCTGTGAAGTTGTGTGGAGCATTAATAATATCACTAATGAAGCTGTCAAATGAGATTAGTTCAGTACTACCCTAAGAGATCACAAACTGAGCTGGTATATGAAATTTTTCCAAGGAGCTACACCCAAACCACTGAATTCCATTAAGACTTCGCTAATTGTTGAATTCAAAAAACCTAAGTCAGAATTGCAGTGCATTACAGAGCTGATAGAAATCAAGCAAAGAATAGTTGAATTGGTATGGGAGTTGGATCAGAGATTCAAGACCTTGACAGGCCATCTGAGTTTTCAAATCCCATATGAGCAGAACAAGGAATGGTTCATTGTTGTGCTCTTACCACACATCAGAGTTCCTCTGATGCAGCAAAAGATTGCTTCATAGGCTAAGGCATTGGAGATCACCATGAAGCTAGAATCCTCTCCTATGGGAGAATCCATCTCAAGTATGAGTCAAATCTTGAGTCAGCTAACTAGTTTGTCTCTGTAGGTCAAAGATATGAATAAAGACAAGGGAAAAGATAAAAGAGAAGACATCCGGTGTGTCATATGTAGGTATGAAGGCCATGACAAGGAACATTGTCCCCTATTCCATTAATACTTGGCCTCTAGAGCTCTGATCCCCTTGAAACAAGTTACCCTACCCTAGTGCGAGGTATGTAGAAATAGACATCGCCCTAGTGAGTTCTATTACATGAAAAAATATCTTCAGACACCCACAAATTTGTATTGCATGTTCTGTAAGTCCATAGGACATGACGATAGGGATTGTAGGGATTAAAATCTCATGCATAAAAGGTCAAGGGATATATACAATATTCAAGGTGAAGTACAACAAGAAGGAAACACTACGCAGTATAACTTCCCTGGGAGAGGAAACTTCAACCCTCATGGTGGATTCCGAGGAAGAGGAAGAGGAGGAGGTATGGGTCAGGGTTGAGGACATATAATCTATTATAACTGCACACAACCTGGACACTTGGCAAGGGACTGTCAGAACCCTTGTACCACTTGCATCTATTGCAACTCTTTCGAGCATGTCATCGAGGAATGTCCAACATTGCTGGCTAAACTTCAAGAGAAACGGGGACCTCAGCAGAAATAGTAGATACAATTGATCAAAGAAAAACCTCTTGGAGAAGAACCTAGATTCACTATTATCAGTTGAGGAGGTGATGTTATAGGAGAAGACAAAATAACAAGGAAATACTACAAAAGAATCAAGAATCGGGAAAACTGTAGAGAAGACACAAACTTTTGATGCAAAGAAAGAAAAACAAATGTTCGAGGAGGCAAGAAGAGAATTCAAGGGAGACCAAGGTTATTTATCAAAGACATGACCAGAAGTCAGAGAATGTGGAATGTCTCTATCATTTGATCAGTCTTCTTCACCTGGAGATGGAAAAGAGGCAAGTAAACTTGTCAGTTTCTTGTATACATTTATAGAACTGATTAAATACAAGAAAGTTATACAAGAACTGCAAAATTTGGTCGGATAGTATGAGATAGGAATGGTAGATCCTTTATTGAATAAAGTAGAACATCAATTATCCAAGAAGAGAAGTAAAAATAAGGAATTACACTTGAATACTCAGATTGGAGAATGTGATATAGACTATGTGGTCCTTGACTTAGGGTCGGAGGTGAATGCCATGACGAAGAAAATCTAGGCACTGATGGGAGAACCTAAGTTTATCTATTCCCCTATCAGGATTAGGATGGCTAATCAGAAGGAAGTAAGCCCCTTTGGCAGATTAGAACATGTCCCTATGGACATCGATGAAGTAAGAAAGTTTACAGACTTCAAGGTAATTGAGATAGTTGAGGATAGTTGTACTTATCCTGCGCTGTTAGAAATTGATTGGGCTTTCAATAATTCCACTGTGGTTGATTTAAAGAAAATACAAATGACATTTGAAGGATATGGCCTTAGGGTCATCGCCCCATTATATCTTGATGAATTTCCACGATACACTGAGCCCATAAGAGAAGAAGATTGCACATACAAACTGGAAAACATATACAAACTAACCGCCAGACAGTAAGATTACATTAATCCTATGGCAGATGGAAAATTAAGCTGGCGAAGTGACAACACATGTTCATCAGACTCAGAAGAAGCACTGGAGAAATGGAAGAACAAAATGTATGAAGTATCCACAAGGAGATGTGCTAGATTAACCAGGGAAGTATGCTGGATCAACACAACAGTAAGTAACTTACCCACCTTTGATGGTCTGAATCCGTTAGAAACCTTCTTATCAGACTTTGAAGAAAGTGTACCAATGAAACAATGCTTGTTGGAAATGGATGAGGCCTTGAAAGCCACACCAGCAAGATGGTGGGGGACACATAAAGACAACATTACAGACTGGGTGCAGTGTCATACTTTGATGACAACGTGGTTCTCAGCACAAGTAGAAGGCTGTGAAGTTAGGTACATAGGTCGAAGCTGCCCAAAGGAACATGTGCGAAGTTGCGAGGAAGCCTGGAGAGCCATTCCTCAAGAGAAGTGGGTACACAAATTCATAACCACGTTAGACACTATCCCTATCAACGTGTACCTTCAAGAAGAGTTGTGCCTCATCACTGCAAAGTAGGAAGGTATGACTTAGAAATTTCACCACCTTTTTATTCAAAATCCAATATCCTACAGTAGATCAGGCATTACAGACTGTAAGACATAAAGTATTTGAGGCACCTAGCCTACCATTCGAGCAAGAAGAGAATGAATGGACTACACCTCTCCAGAAATTGCAAGGTTGTTACAACATCAACGCTAATGAAGATGATGATCCTAGAAAGGTGAACATCATAGAAATAGAAGGCCAAAGAGATGTGGAAGGACCAGGAGTTGAGCTGCCATTTATTGGACAACTGATCAAGATCAAGAAAGTCAATATTGGAACATAGAAACAACAAAGCTTTCAAATGTTGGAGATCGTTGGGATGTTGCCACTATTGACAAGATCACTAAGTTACTGCATGAATATCAAGACTTGTTTCCAACCAAGTTCACTAATATGAAGGGAATTAAAGGGCCTAGGGGAGAGATGAGGATCCATTTGAAACCATATGCAATACTAGTCAAGAAAAGACCCTACATTGAACCCTAAATATAAGGAGAAAGTGAAGATTGAGCTTGATAGAATGCTAGAAGCAGTGATTATAGAACCTATTGAAGAGTTAGAGTGGATTATCCCTATGGTGGTACACGACAAGAAGAAAGGAGAGATCACTATCTGTGTAGACCTCGGGAAGCTAAATGATGCTTGTTTGCATGACCCCTTCCCAGGATAATGTGGGATATTTACTCACGAAGTGTTAGATAATGTGGGAGGCCAGGAGGTATATTATTTTACAAATGGATTTTCAGGATACCATCAGATCCAGATTGCCAAGGAAGACAGCCACAAGAATACCCTTTCCACAGAATGGGGATCCTACCAATATACAGTAATGTTGTTTGGATTGAAGAATGTCCCAACCATCTTTTCTGGGGTGGTAGTCGAAGCATTCAAAGAGTTCCTGCATAAATTTCTAGAAGCATACTTTGATTATTGGACTGTTTTTAGTTTACTGAAGAATCAAATTGAATGTCTAAGGCTAATGTTGGACAAATGCAGGCAGTGTCAGATTGAATTAAACCTAAAGAAGTGCATTTTCTTTTCACCATTTGGAGTGTTGTTAGGTCATATTGTATGCAAGAAAGGACTGCTGGTAGATCCATCTAAAGTTGCCATCATAGTTGATCTACCCCCTCCTACTTCATTCAAACATCTTCACACTGTGCTGGGAGACACGGGATATTAAAGGAAGTTCATTAAAGGCTATTCCCAGATCAAAACACCCATGGAGAAGCTTTTGAAGAAATATTGTCAATTTCATTGGACAAAAGAATGCCAGCAGAGCTTCGACACACTGAAATAGAAAATGGTTACTATGCCTATTCTAGTTTTCCCAGATTGGAGTAAAGAGTTTAATGTGCATGTCGATGCATATTCTATTGCATTAGGAGTTGTTTTAGCACAACCAGGAACATGAGACATCGACCACCTATTATCCTTTGCTAGCAGAAAGCTATCAACAATTGAGATCAATTACACCACCACTGAAAGAGAAGGGTTAGCCATGGTGTATGCACTGTAGAATTTCTGCCACTACTTGTTGGGAGGACACCTTAAAATTTTTACTAATCACTCTGTGATGAAATACCTAGTCAGCAAGCCAGTGTTGGTGGGGAGAATATGCAGATGGATTTTTCTATTCCAGGAGTATGATTTTGAGATCATAGTTAAGCTATGAAAAAAGGTCTCTATGACTTGTCGAGGTTGGAACATGGAGAAGAACCCACTCGTTTGGAGGATACACTATCGGATGCACAGTTGCTATCCATTAGAAAGATTGATGACCACTTTGCAGAGATAGTCCAGTTCCTGTCAACAGGAATGGCACTGAGTGAGTATACAATTCCCCAAAAGAAACAATTAGTAGTGCGCGCTGCATTTTTTTCACTTATAGCTGGACAACTATACAAAATGGGACCTGATGAGATATTGAGAAGGTGTATTATGGAGGCAAAGTGACCATTGATCCTCGCATAATCTCATGAAGGCATCGCTGGAGGACACTCCATAGGGAAATCCACTGTGTAGAAGGTTCTTAGAGCTGGCCTTTGGTGGCATACGTTACACAGAGATGCTAAAGGCTATTAAAGATCCTACAATGTATGCCAAAGAGTTGGGAAACCATACAGAAGAGATGAAATGACGTTAACACCATAGCTGACCCTACAAGAATTCGAGAAATGGGCCATTGACTTCATGGGACCTATAAACCCACAAGGGAAGCACACATGAGCAAGGTACATAATCACTGCAACAGAGTACTTGACTAGATGGGATGAAGCAAAAGCAATTAAGGACTGTAGTGCAACTACAACTGCGTGCTTTGTATTTGATGACATCATAACTAGGTTTGGATGCCCAAAGATCCTTATGAGTAATCAAGGCACACATTTCATAAATAAATCCATTGAAGCCTTGACCAAGGAATTTAAAGTTCATCATCAGAAGAGCACACCTTACCATCCACAAACAAATGGGACAGTTGAAGCATTCAAAAAAATATTGGAGACAATGCTAACGAAGATTTGCAGTGTTAATAGAGATGACTTGGATTTAAGAGTACCAAAAGTATTATGGGACTATAGAACCACTTGCAATAAACTAACAATGTAGACCCCCTTTAAATTGGTGTATGGTCTTGAAGTCATTGTCCCAATGGAATATTTGGTACCAAGCTTATGAATTGTTTCCTTTACAGATATGGATGACACTGGCACTATTCGAGAGAGGCTTGCACAGTTGGTTAAACTGGAGGAAGATAGTTTTGTTGCAGGATTTCATCAGCAAGTCCAGAAAGAAAGAGAGAAGGCCTACCATGATAGACACAATAAGAAGAAGGCATTTAAACAAGGCGATCTAGTACTGGTATATAAAAATAAGTTCATAAAACATCCTGGGAAGTTTAGAACACATTGGCTTGGGCCATATGAGGTTGCCTACATTACAAAAGGAGGAGTTGCACAGTTGAAGACTTTGAATGGAGAATGGAAGGAAGGTTTGGTGAACGGGAGCCGGCTAAAGTTGTATTATGAAAACTAGCTTCCTCACAGCTCTCGGTAAAAGCATGAGGCCAAGGGTCTAGGTACCAGGTGCAGTTGAAACTAGTTACCAAACATAGAAAAGACAATCTTCACAAGGAAGGCGAAGAGGCATAGAGCAGGAAGCAAAGGCTACACTGCGCATTCTGAATTCGAAGTAAAACATAAAGATCATATTTGGAGTGCCTCGGGATGAGCCACAGGTGAGTGTTGGGGGCCTATTGGCCCTCGGTGATGCAAGTAAATGAAGGCTAAGGCGGAAAATAAAAAATGCAAACTGCACGGAGGACACAGTGACTATTATTGGGTCGAAGTGAGCAAAAGAGCAGAAAAGACAGAGCAAAGTAAAAGCAGGCAAGATGTTGGACAAGGAGATCAAGGATGAAATATAAGCAATAAATATGGATCGTGCATAGCTCAACAAGAGGAGAAAGCCACCGTTGGATACTTTGGATCACCGTGTGAGAAGGAAGGAAAGACAGGCTGACAAAGCCCTAAAAATGAGGGTAAATTTGACCTAGGGTTTTTAGACACCTAGGGTTTTGGTATCTAGGGTTTTGACACCTAGGTTTCAGACTAAGGTTATCGGTGAGTGATTGTAATGTATAAATAAAGGTCTAAAGGACTTGGGATGGTTTGTTGTTATTGTTGTTTTTTTTTTTTTGTTATCATATTTTTTATTGTGTGATCGAGTGAGGATTATTGTGTGAGAGAGAAGTGTTAAGTGTAGAGCCTTCTAGAATTGTAAGATCAACAATTGGGTGTGAAGATCAACCCTACAGCTAGGTGCTCAGGGAGGGGAGGGAGAGAGAGAGGAGAAGAAAGAAGATATGCTAGCTAAGAGCACAGACGATAGATGTATGATTCATCTTAATATATTATAAAGCATAGTTCTATGGATGTAGTCCTAGAGAGAGGGTGAACCACGTATATTCTGTGTTGTGTGTGATTGATGCTCTGTTCTTTATCAATTGGTATAACATTATTGCATTACTATGTTAGATCTGATAGATAGTTTTGTGAAGTAGATATGAACTGGTAGATGATATATAACCATTGTATTTGATTTGTATTGGATCCACTTGATATCCCCATGGTTGTATACATCTATGTCCTGCAACCCCCCATAGATGCTTCGGGTGAGACTGCATCTGCTTCACAGGTGTTGACGAAAGGGCCAATAGTTAGGGCTTGTTGGTCCACTCTTGGATATGAACCCTGGGACTAACCTTGTGCCATCAAGTGAATAGAAGGATCGAAGGATGAATGTATCAATGACGTAGAGAAGGGTGAATGGCCCAGAAAAAATCTGCAGGGTGCTTTGAACCAGTGTGACATATGGTGCAGTGGAGTGTAATGAGACAAAACTAGTTTGATGGAATGGACTGATATGGATTGTGTGGAAGATTGCATAGAAGAAAATATGCATGGAAACTTGAGACAGTGCGGTGAATGGAACTGTAGAGTGTGAAAAAACAAATATCGTGTGACAAGAGATGGCATGGAATGCAATGGGATGAATGGAGTGACTGGGTGAGCGCACTGTAGAGAAAGTGTGACAAGGTGAATACTTGTGAATTGATCCTTGGGATCTTATTTTATCTGTGTAGCAGGTGCTCTATGGACCAGAATGTGAGTTTTTACATCACTTACAAGGAGATGATATGATAAGACTAAGTTTTGCTGCTGGAGATGAGATAGAGCTCATTCGTAGGAAGACTTTTTCCATTTGATTTAGTCAAAGAATGTATAGATGGATTTGGTCAAGATTATTCCACAATATAATTATCACACGTCCACATAATTTATTTAGATAGAAGTGTAACTGACATGAATTTGATCTGGTCAATATTTTTTGACAATGTAAATGTCATGTGTCTACATACTTTATTTATATAGAAGTGTAACTGATAGGACTTTGATCTGGTCAAAATATGTCCACAATGTAACAATTATGCATACACATACTGAAATGGGAACTCAGGAAAAACCATTATAAATAAGGATTCACTCTATTCGATTAATGCATGGATGAAAATAGAAGAAAAAGGATTTGTAAGTGTTCAACGAAACTGAACCGAAGATATATAAGATTAATTTTTGTAGAGAAAGGTTTAGTTATATAAGAATATTTCTTAAACTGAATTTAAGGGTGGTAGGGTGGTGCTAGGATGAGTTGAAGATCAATGAGGATTGGTGTCCTCATTATTCATGACATGTTGATGCCTGAAAGGATTGGTATCCTCACTATCTGCGATAGTATCCTGAGAGGATTGGCTTCCTCATTGTTTGAGACAGGTTGGTGCCTAAGAGGATTGGTGTCCTCATTTTCGATAGGTTGGTTCCTGTTGGCCCTTGACAAAGTTTTGAGGATCCTTGGTCATGTTTGAACTAATTTTTGGACTTCGACAGGCTGTCGAAGGCGGATTGCAAGACAAAGTGGAGACCGTGGGATCTCGGCCCCTTTTAGGGCCATTTTTGGGATTCGGGATTATGTAATGGGTATGGGATGTCGACCCATGGGTTTACCCATCCTTAGGCCTATTTTGTATGTATAAATAGATGCTAAGGCGAGGTAGTGAGAGGGAATGGCTAAGTTCTAAACTTGGATCTAGGTGATCAAGAGTTGTAAGTGCTTTGTGCATGGTATGTGAGACTTGAAGAGCTAAGTGCAAGTCTTTGTAAGAGAGTGTGGAAGGTTTTGTGCTTAGATATACTCGGGGAAGGAGGATCTAGTGAGTTGCGCAGATCCCCTGTCCTCTGCAGAGTATGGTTTTTGAGGCTCTGTGCATGTAACTGATTGAAGAAGCTAATAAAGAAGACAAAGAGTTGGTAGGCGTATCCCCAGGGTGGGGATGAACCACATACATGTTTTGTTTCTCTACTTTGTGTGATGTGTTGATGTGTTTATATGTTAATATGCTTAGTGCTTCAATATAGGTAAAGGGTAGATATATATGTTAATGCTATGTGCTTAATAGTATGGATCTAACCTATGTGGATATGCTTAGTGCTTAAATAACTTATATCTGAATGAATATTGTGATACTCTGTAATTAGGGTTTAACCATGTTGTAACTAAGACTGGATATAGGTGAATGTTAATTGTTGAGTTCTCTACCAAGTGTTAGAATCACAAATCTCTGTCCCAGCTAAGGTTGTCGACATCTGATTCTTGCAACCACGCCTGCCTCTGCCTCGGGTGAGACTTCATCTGCCTCGCAGGTGTTGCCAAAAGGGCTAGTAGTTAGGGTTTTGTTGGTGCACTGTTGTAGCGTTGAATGCTGAGTCTACCCCTATTCCAACAAATGGTTCTATTTTTGGGACCTGAAACTATGATTGCTGGGAACTGAGGAAGAAGAATCTTTGTGCAAATATCTAACCTAAAACTGTGATTATTGGGAACTAAAGAAAAAGAAGCCTTGTGCGAATATCTGACCGAAAATTTTGAAAGCTCTATGCATAGATCTATCGCTCTAGTGCGTAGTATTCTACTTTGATCTATGAAGATCTGTTCCAAGAAGGTTCAAATATAAAGAAAAGAGGTAAGATCTGCAAGATATGTGCTCTGATAAAGGTAAGAATAGTGAATTTTTTTAGATCTGGAAGCTTTGTGCTCTGCTGAAGATAAGATTAGTGGAAATGTTTGTTTCTAAAGTATGAATCTAGGTATGTTTGATAAGATTTGTCCTAGCTTGAAAACTAGGGCACTGATAGATGAAAGAAGATTTGATATGAGTAGATCTGATAAGAGTAGTGAAAGATATGTTATACCTATGCATAGAGAGAATGTTTGGACTAACAAATGGATGCAGGATCCTAGAAATAATTTTTTTTAGGTTATCTACCATGATCCTAGTGTGTAGTATAGGAAAGGTTGGGGATCATTTAAGAGAAAGAGAGGATTAACTCTTTGTTACAGTTGCAGAAAACCAGGACATCTTGCTAAGGAATGCCCTGGAAGATGACCTAGTTTCCTCTGTTGCAAAGCTATGGACCATGAAGTATTGGATTTACCCAGAATTATTTCCAAGCTTGAAAGGATGAAAATGAGACAAGGAGACCATGAGAAAGGTCAAGCAACTGAGATTATGACAGAACCCCAGAAAGAATAAAAAAAAGTATTGCTAGATATGAAAGAAACCCTGAATGACCATCGACATATCATCTTATCAAAGATATTCAAAGAAAAAGAATGCATTGAAGTAAGAATAGGAGACATCGAAATTGATTGTGTTCTGGATGAAGAAACACAGGTAAATATTATGATAGAAAGAACTTGGGAAATTCTAGGAAATCCTACTATGATTCCTTCATTGGGAGGAATAGGGTTATTCAAAGGAAAGATGATAAACCTATGTGGAGATCTCACCCAGATATCTATGAATGCCAATGGAACTTCGACAAAGGAAGAATTTGAATTTGTTAAATTTATTGAGGACAACTCTCCATTTGCTATCTTACTAGGAAAACCTTGGATTGAAGGAGATCTGGCCTGAAGGAAAGAAGAAGAAATATTAGAGAAGAAGAAGCAAGAGTTAAAATATTTCATGACTAGGAGGATCGCACACTTGATTGAAGAACAATTGAACAAAGCGAAGCTATCTAAAACTAGAGACTTGGATGTCGAAGTGGGAAGAACACTAGAAGACCTGCAGAAGATTGAAGTACCTATTCCAGATACAGATGAAGTATTACCCCTGATTTCTATGAAAGAATCTCAACATCGTGAAGTTACTCTACCAAAAGAAGATAAGAGCCAGAATGGAAAAAGGAATACTGAGACAAAGCTCACTGTAAAGAAGGCCCAAAAACTACGTAAGAAGAGAGCTAAGACCAAAAAGTTACAAAAAGTTATAGAGGGAACTTCGCAGAAGGAAAATTTTCAAAATTGGAACTTTGTTGGGATATTAGAGCAATGTCACATGGAACTTTGCCATGGTGATGAAATACATTCATTGGGAACAGTATAATCATTAGACCAATGACCTGGACGAGTAAAAAGGCATTTATGATCAGAAATTTTGCCACCAAACCATTGGGATCGCACCATAACGGACATAACTAATTTAATGAAGGATTCTCACCCGTTGCAAGAGATCCGTTTCCAAGTTATCTATTTATCCCATTGCGCCATGCAACGAGAACACTTTTTCTAACCATGAATATGAGTTTGTAGACTAGTTGATTTCACACAGTGATCATCGTGCTCTTGCCATCCATCCCATTGCATTGACTAGTTACTCTTCGAACCCGAGATATTCAACCAAGAGCGTGCATGTCAAACGAGCTTAGCGCTGAAGAGAAAATTGTCGAAGAATTTCTCATTGACCTAATGACTGAAAGAGTAATGGATGAAAGAGAAATGTCTGGAAGTATTCAAGTGTCATCGACGAGAGGAGTGCAAGCTTCTTTGTCGACTGCTCGCGGAGCCGGATCATCCATACCATCAGCGGAAAAGAGAACCAAAGACAAAGATGACCTAGAAAATGCAAAGTTGATCCTAACCATATTGCCCGATTACATCCCGCCTCTGGCTGGTGTAGTGAATCAAGATAGGGTGCCAAGTTATTTTGAGTACTCCATGGTTACCGCGTACCTTCCGAAAGGGATACGGACAATTCGCGCGTAGCAGGACAAGATCACAACGTTAAAGTTCAGTGACTTCAAACTAAGATATCACAATAACTATAGCATGCTCGCCCCGTACAAATACTTGACCAAGTTGAAGGGGAGGAACTCAAAGATAATCCTATAACCATGGATGATGAACATTGCATAGTCCACCCTGCTAAATGTAATGAAAATCCCACACTTCGAAAGGCACCAAGAAGTGAACGCCTATGTCAAGCTATTACTTTCATGTTACCATGGAAGTTACTTATGGCTAGACCATTGTATCACAATTGATCCAACATTGATCCATAGGATCACTAGATTAAGTATGCAAGGACCCAACCCACAAGATTTATATCCAGGAAAAGCGACAAATCTCACACTAGCACAGAAGATCAAAGATACATATGACGATGTTGAAAAGGGGATGTGAGGCTAAAAGTTATCCTCCATCCAGAATGATGTGATCTGCCTAGCCTGCCAGCTAATAGCTGAAAAGTTAGTAAGGAAGAATAGACCTACGCAAGCCACAGTCTTTGTCATTGACCTCACAGGGAAGTGCGTGGAAGGCGTGCAGATGAACTGGGTGAAGTACCTAGTTAATCAAATGAAACTAGACTGTCGCGAAGCATAGGATTAAGGCTACAAGTTTCACTTTAGCTGGCTCCTGATCCTCATCGAATTTTTTTCCTCGGAGATGCTAGAAGGTGCGAACTTTCCAGATATTGAACCGTTCGAGCCTCTTACTACAAAGTTCACCACACTCTGGTACTCGAGTGATATGAACAAATAATGGTAGTTGAATGGTGTTTTTCACACATATTACCTTCAGCTGAAGAGAGCCATCGAAGTTGAACCTCGCATGACCCCAAACACCCTACAGAGGTTTTGACCCCTGATGAAGTTCTGCGCAGATCGACACTTCATCTACATAACAATGTGAGACAATGAACATATGGAGAAGCTTCAGTCGTACTACAAACTCACGGAAGAAGACCTGGAGGAGATCCCTAAGGACTGTTCTGTAGACCTCCTTATTGCTGCATACCCTGCAGAGATGTATAACCCTGATAGCCCAGAGACCATGCATAAAGAACATGATACACCCAGGACCAACAAAATGAAGAATACCGAAGATGTCCAAGATTTAAGAAGCACCTCAGGAAAGACTGCTTCAATATCACCTGAACAAGGGGGTGATGATGAAGTAGAAGAGATAAACGATAAGGGATCTGAACAGAAGCAAGGCGAAGTAACACCGCCTAGAGACAAGGTTGATCCCCTGAAGAAGAAGAAGGTTTCTCCCCTGAAACCTTCTTCTTGGGAGAAATTGAAATCCACCATGACCAAGATGAAGACTTTGCTTAGTGTCAATTATTTTGACTTCATCATCACAGCTTTAAATGATGCTTCACTGGAAATCGCAGAGAAACAAGAAGCCAAGAAGGAGGAAATGTACGATAGAATTGAGGTTGAACTCTGAAGGGTAGAATAGGCCCTTTAGTCCAGTCACACAGTCTCCACTGTGCCCTATCCATCAAGAGAACCAGAGTTGGGAGATGAGCCAACCCAACTCCATTGGCTAGCTGATGCACTCGAAGCTCACCTTCATCGTGCTCAAGAAGAAATAGAACAGGACACCCAGGATTTGAAGCAAGTGCAAGGTGTAATCGTAGAAAAACGCAGAGTTGCAGAACAAGATAAAGTTTCTCTCCAGGAAAAGTTTGAAGAAGAGAAAGTACAGATGCAACAAGAAAAAGAACAAATGCTTGCAAAGAAACTTAAAGTGAAGGAAGAAGTCAACAGAGCACTCTGCTTTGTGATAGAATTAGAGACACAAGTAGAAGACCGAGTCATGCATCAAGTAGAGAATCTTACAGAACCTATCCAATAGCTACAACAATGAATAATAAACTTAGAGCTCCGCACAATGCCCATCACCCTACAGGATGTGAGGGATCAAAGAGAAGCAATTGTTTGAAGCAAAGTTGAGTGAATCAAATCCCTATCCATGGAATGTAAGCAACTCATTGATCACAGTGCCTAGACCTATGAGAAACTCACTGAGAATCCAGAACTAAAGGCACTGGAGTCGCAGCTCCAAGAGGAGAAGTATCAAGCAAAGATAATACAAGCATAGTTGACACCCTTGATAGCTATGGAAAGAATGAAGTGATCCCAAGAGCAATGCACTGCCCAGCAACAGTTCCACACTATCCATAGAAAAGTCATGGAAGTGATTCAGATGATCCAAATTGTATAGGATAAGGCTTACTAACTATTCACATATATCGAAGGTCAAGGATCGGAACTGGATCAAGTCATCACTACAGCTGAACATCGCCTAGAGGGACTTGTCAATGAATCATTCATACAAGAGTTCATTGAACAAGAGGTTGTGGCATAGCAACAAGTCGAAGCATCTCGAGCCAAGATCGAGGCTTTTAAAGTAGAACTAGCCAGATCAGAGTGACTCGGGATGAGTCACAGGTGAGTGTTGGGGGCCTATTGGCCCTTGACCAAGCTTTGAGGATCCTTGGTCATGTTTGAGCTAATTTTGGGACTTCGACAGGATTTCAAAGGTGGAGCGCAATACAAAGTGGAGACCGTGGGATCTCATCCCATTTTAGGGCCCTTTTTGGGATTTGGGATTATGTAATGGGTATGGGATGTCAGCCCATTGGTTTACCCATGCTTAGGTCTATTTTGTATGTATAAATAGATGCTAAGGCGATGTAGTGAGAGGGAATGGCTAATTGCTATACTTGGATCTAGGTGATCAAGAGTGGTAAGTGATTTGTGCATGATATGTGAGACTTGCAGAGTTAAGTGCAAGTCATTGTAAGAGACTGTGGAAGGCTATGTGCTTAGATCTACTCGGGGAAGGAGGATCTAGTGAGTTGCATAGATCCCCTGTCCTCTACAGAGTAGGGTTTTTGAGGCTTTGTGCATGTAACTAATTGAAGAAGCTAATAAAGAAGACAAAGAGTTGGTGGACATAGCCCCAGGGTGGGGGTGAACCACGTACATTCTGTGTTGATCTAATTTATGCGATGTGTTGATGTGTTTATATGTTAATGTGCTTAGTTCTTCAATATAGAGGAATGGTAGATAGATATGTTAATTCTATGTGCTTACTAGTATGGATCTAATCTATGTGGATATGATTAGTGATTAAATACCTTAGATCTGAATGAATACTGTGATACTCTGTAATTAGGGTTTAACCATGTTGTAACTAAGACTGGATATAGGTGAATGTTGATTGCTAAGTGCTCTGTCAAGTGTTATAATCACATATCTGTGTCCCATCTAAGGTTGTAGACATTTGAGTCCTACAAACAACCCTGCTGCTACCTCGGGTGAGACTTCATCCGCTTCACAGGTGTTGCCGAAAGGGCCGATATTCAGGGTTTTGTTGGTGCGTTGTTGTAGCGTTGAACCCTGGGTCTACCCCTATGCCAACAATGCCTAAGAGGATTGATTTCCTTATTTGTGATAGATGGGTTCCTGCCAAGTTGAATAGTTGTAAATTGTAAGTTGTTTCTTTCATAAGAACATAAAGAAATATGTTCTGTGGTTTTCTTCCGCATTGGGTTTCCATGTAAAAATTTTGGTGTAATGTTTTTCCTGTTTTGTTTTTTGTGTCCTGCATGTATTTTTGATTAATTAAGAACTTATAAATAACTTTAATTTATTGAAGAGAACGAAAATTGATAAATCTGACAAAATACTGATTCACCCCCCACTCTCAATATTGATGTTAGTTATACCAATTGGTATCAGAGTGCAGGTTCCTTCGGTAACAACTTAACCGTTGGAAGGAATATCACATTGAATGTATATCAAGTCAATATTCCTTTCCTTCTTTAATCAAACCTCATTTTTTGAATGGAACAAAGTTTTCATTTTGCAAACTTAGGATGGAGACCTACCTTATGTCTCTTGGTATGGAAGTTTGGCAGATTGTGGTAGATGGTTATAAAATCCCAACTACTCTTTCAACTAATGAATCTGTTAAGAAAAATTACTATAGAAATGCAAGAGTTATGAAAGTTATCCAAGGAGGACTTGAGAAATAAGATTTGTCAACGTAATGTAGTTGGAATCCACAAAGGAAATATGGGACAAGCCGGTAAACAATTATGAAGGAGATGATAAAGTAAAGTTTGACAAACTACAACCTTACATAATGCAATTTGAAAGCCTGAGAATGAGTGAAGATGAAAATATTGCAAGTTTATTTCTCATAGTAGATGAGACTGTAAACACTATGAAAGGGTTAGGTGAGAATATTGAAGAAGCTACAATAGTTCAGAAGGTACTGAGACTTTATTTAATGCATTTGTTTATAATGCCTCTCTTCAACCCCTCCTTATTACAATATTTTCATCCATAAGAACCCCATTTTTTTTAATTATTATCAAAATTACATGTTAAAAGAGTATAACCCACACACTAACCACAATGACCGATTCTAGAAATTAATTAATAAATAATATATTTTTAGGTTTTATATTTCTTGATTTCATTTTTAATAAGTCGACTCTTCATAAAAAACTTTTCATGTATTTATATACACTTGTTTTATCATTTTTCCTTCATATCTCCAAAACTTTTCTTGATGATGGACCACACTGGTTTGGTCTGAAACCTCGAATATAAAAAACCAATGTGATGAATATGAAAGAACTACCTTATCATAACAATGGTCGCAAAAGTCTTTGAACAGAAATAGAGTATAACCCACTTTGAAACTAATCATTCCCATCTCACTTTAATGCAACTTCCATATTTAATCCATTTGTTTAGTTGCACTATATGGTATTGGTATTCATAGTTTAATATAAAGAAATGAAAATGGCATCATGCACTAATGTGGATATGTTGTTTG
>ML866585.1:8600-21500 GCA_009831015.1 Picea engelmannii
TATATATATTACTTTTGTTATATTTCCCCCTTTTTTTTGTTGGTTTTATCGTAACCAGTGTTGAAATTCATTTAACACTTTCGTTGTCTAAAATATTATACCATTTTACTTTCAATGAGCATAATGTTTACATATATATATATCTGTATCTAACAAAAAACAAATTGTGGGCTTGGCTTGCACGTTAGGTGGGGCTGGAGTTGGAGCTTGGATTTTCATCTAATTAAGGGTTTCAAGGTTGTTTAAATTTCTGGGTGGGTAGGTAGGCCCTTAAGGCTCTAGTGCTTCAAACTGAAGCTCTGATACCATGTGTAGTGACCTCAATTTATTTAAGTCTAATAAGATTCATAAAATTTAAACAAATAAGATTACTTCTACGCAGAAACAATAAGTAATTTCTTTCATCATGCATATAAGCAGCATAAATTAAATTTACAAACAACATGCTAATAATTTACATAATCATCTCATAACTCAACAAAATCATAAATAAAATACCTCTTCCTGATGCTAAACTCTCTCTTATCTGGTTGTCTTCCCTGCTGAATTGCCCAGCCTGCTGCTTTGACCAAACCCTGCCCAAACCGACTAACCACCCAGCCAGCGAGGAGCAGCCTGTCCGGCTCCCTAGCTCCAGGATGCCGTAAGGAATCTTGGCCCCCATGCCCAAAACCCCCAACAACCCGGTGCCCCCTGCGATGGTTCACCAAAACCCCAAAACCAAACTCCCCACCAGAAAAATATACCAACCAGAAATACAGTCCTCTCCTCCAAAATAATTCTTTCTCCCCAAATTTTCATAATCCTCTCCCATAGGACTCTTCCCCGTCATATCTTCCCCCATTCACCGACTCCCTATCCTCCATTAATTACCTTATCCTCCCCATTATTACCTTATCCCCTTTCCTTTATTATCTTATCCTTTCATGTCATACATAAAGTTTCATAATGATTAAATTAAATTTATTAAGCCCCTTAATGCTTTACCCAAATCATTAAATGTGTTAAGTAATCAATCAATGGTTATAATTAATTAATTAATAAATAAATAATAATTAATTAATTAATTAATATTATTAATACTAATCATTGTTTAACTAAAACCATATTAGGACAATTAATTATCTAATTAATTATACTTAATAATCCCTATGCAACTATTTAACCAGGGTTGTTACATTGGAGTCTTCCTCTTTGTAGAGATGTATTTCAAAGGAAATATCCCTCAAATGCTCAATCAGATCCAAAGGAAACATCCTTTCCTGAAAAACATCCTCAAGGTTTTGAACCATTTCTTCAAACTATTGGGACTTCGGTACATAATGTGTGAGGAATTCTCGGATGAGGATGGTTAAATCCTTTGAGATACAAGCATGTTTGATCAAATTCCTATGTTTCTTATCCAGGGATGCCAAGAAAAATTGTGTTGATTCATCACCCTGGGTTATCTCATACCAATAAATGTATTTAGTAAAATCGACAACATGTGTAATGTCTGAACACGGGTTACCATCAAACTTTGGGGTATCATTCCACATTTTCAATAGGTTTTCATCATATACCTCTATGGTTCAGAATATGGAAAGGGTAATCGGGTAAAGGTGGGTTCTTGGGTTGTGGAGTCTCTAGATGAACCTATAAATTTCATCAAAGAAAAAGAGGAGAGGGAACTTCCCTCAAGTGGAGTCGCGAGGAAAACTAGGGAAATGATTTGGAATAGCTTTCCAAAGTGTTGTTAGGGCTCAGAAGAGGATTGAAAATCCTCCTCGACAACGATGCCAAAATATTATCACACAAATTGTAGGTTGGGAAAATTCTGACCCAATCCACAAGATGGTGAGAAATATAGGAATACCTACTCACTCTCACCTTAGGTAAGTACTCCCCTCGCTTTAGTGAAAGAGAAATCCTACACAAGGGGGATATCTCGGGTGACCCTAAGGGTAAATAAAATGGAAAGTGGATTAATGGAAGATGATGCCTCTATAGGTCAAGCTAAGAAGTGGAAGATAGCTTGGAAATAATTCTTGGTGGTGTTCAATGGTTTCCCAATGTTTGAGTGCATGTAGAAGAGAATTGTACCTTCCCGAGACAAGAGAAAAACAAGTATACAAACCCAATATTCCAATGGAATAGCAAGCGAAGCTTGTTTTCTTACATTGCAGTAGTAAACACACACACACACACACACACACATATATCAGGAATGAAACCAATTATTTACTGCATAAATAACCATCAAAATTATCAAGTAGTTATTGGACAATGAAGCACTAAACCAATTGATAAATTTCCAATATTCAAGCACAAACTTTGATGGTAAAAGAGGGCTACTAGATAGTTTTTTCAGAGAATTATTATAGCAGCCTTCTGGATGTAGTAATCAATTGCTACAACAACAAGATTCAACCACCAAAAATCACAAGTAAACCACCCAAATGATGCACAATGACTAGTAGATTATTATGTCAACTTCTTAGCAATTTCTAACGATTGAAAATCAAGTTAAAGTAAACAAATTGCAAGTGTTTTGTTGAAACTATAATGGTTGTAGTTTTTAGTTGATTATAACCAAGGAAATACTAGGCCAATCAAAACACCCTAGTGACTTTAGCAAGCTTAAGACACCAAGAAAGGATTCCAAATTGAACAATTTCAATATCTCTCAAAATAATGTGTACCAATGCAAGTAATTTATTTCTCCAATGCAAAATTATATTAGTGCCTTTCCAAAATGGGTTATGTAGTCTTCTTCTATTAGGTTAGGTCTGCCACTTCTCAAGGGGTGTAATCCCTTTTACTCCCTTGAGAAAGTAACCCTAACAAGGTAAATCTAGGAGGGTGTAGGCCCTTTTACTCCTCCTAGCAACCTTTGCAATAGCTTTTTCAACAAACAAAAACAATAAAAAATTGTGGAGGGTATATTCCCTTATATTCCTCCAAGGATCTAGCCAATAACAACCATGGAACAAGAAAGAAGAACTAACAAAATTGCATATTTTTCTTACCAATTCCAAGAGCATGCAAGACAAAACCATAGTTACCAAGAAATTTCATCACCATAGCAAGAGAAAAGGCCTCCAAGAGCCAGCGCACCACTCCATTCTACAAGAAAATGAAAAACCATAGCATAAGAGAGAGAGAATGACATTTCCTAAGAGGGGCGTAAATTTCAGCCAAGAAGCTCTTCTCATGTGAGAGAGTTATCATAAAAAGAAATGAAATTGATCCTTATTTATGCTAAACTCTTAAAACAAAATTGTCCACATAAAGTTAGGGTAAACCACAAAGTAAGGAGGCCAACCTTATTTACATTGCCCCTTTACAAAATAAATTCAATTTTAACTTTAAAAAATGCACAAAAGAAACCCTAATTGTGACGTCTTGACACTTTAGCAAGTCATTGAGAAAGAGAGAGGAAGTTGTTGGGCATCCGAAGGCCTCCCTCTCATGCGCTAGTCTTTTCTTCAGGGTGAAAGGGATCCTCCTCATCCACAAATGCCAAGTTTCCATCAAACATCATCATCACCACCAAAACCCTAGCCTTAGGGTGATGTCAAGCCCTCCAAGATGACGTCTTAGCCTCCAAAGGTAAATAGTTGGGCTTGTAAGGGCTAGGTGAGGTCCTCCAACATGTCTTTCTCTACCTCCAAAGGGAATGTTCATCTCCTATATTGCCCCAAGTTATATGATATGGCATCCAATCAGTGGACTTCATGCCCCAATGAAGGCCTAAGTCAATTGTTGATTAATTGGGTTGGTTGTCATTGATGTCAACCCTTGAAGAAAGTCCGGTAGTACAAAGTTTTGGGTAGTGGAACCAAATTTGTTTGATGTATAACGATATGATTTTTGATATATTTTCAGGTAATACTATTCTAGATGGATAGTACATGTCATGCCATTTCCGGTGGTATGAGGAGCATCACATAACTCCTCACGGTTTGAGAGTTATGACCTTATGAAGTTGAAGGACCCCCATATGATTGGCTTGAAGCCCCAAAAGGTCAAAGAAGTCTAAGTGCTTGCAAAGAAAAAATTATTTAAATAATAAAGTAAAGTGACAAAGTCAAAGAGGATTATTTAAATAATAAAGTGAAGTGACAAAGTCAAAGAGGATTATTTAAATAATAAAGTGAAGTGACAAAATCAAGGAGGATTATTTAACTAATAAAGTAAATGGAGAACTTTCTAATTATGGAAAGTGGTTAATTGGGCAAAGTTGGACATAGGTGACTATGTGGACAAAGTGGCCTAGAAGATGCTTCTAAGGAAGCTACTTGGAGAGTATAAATAAGAGGCAAGGCTCTCTCATTTTTATCACACTTGAGCATATTGAATATCTACAGGAGACTAAGGTAACCAAAGGATAGGATATCTAAGTCAAATTTCAGAGGGAAGGTGAATTAAAGAAGGCCGAAATTCAAGGGAGGATAAATTATTTTGATGATGCTTTCTAAGGTATGTTATTTATAGGTCATCTCACCATTTTCACAATATTTTTTTTTCTAGAATGATTCAGACCGTGAAATTGGGAGGCCATTGAGGAAACATATCCAAGTATCTGTGGTACATATTTCAACTTGTGGGCCATTGTATTTTTGGAGTTACACTCCGTGGAAAATACGGTTTGTGGCCAATCCTGAAACTAGTCTAAAACATGTGTTTCGGGTAAAAATGTCATAACTTCTTCATAACATATCTAAATTCAGTAAGACAAAATGTGTTGGTTAGAGTACAATATATAGTATTTTGTATAACATTTTCAGATCTATACAACAAATATTCTGTGCGGGCCACGCTCTACAAGTTCGCTCTCTAGAATAAGCCAAAATTCAACAAGGTATGCCATTTTTGCTATAACTCCTTTTCTGAGAGGTTCCAAGTAGTGACACCTGGATAAATTGCATAAAACAAACTGAAGAACACTGTGTATTATTTTCATATATTTATTCATTACAGGTACATATTTATGATTATTTCAAGTTAGGGTTGTTGACTAATCCAAAACTAGTCATGTGAGACTAAAATAAAGTTTGATGAAAATTCCAGTCTCTTGTTGTTAAAGTTAAGGAAGGTTTGCAGGTTGAGGTACAGGTTGGTGCATGGTTGATGCACTTGTTTATGGTACATGTTGATTATAGGTTGAGGTACAGGTTGATGCATGGTTGATACATGGTTCATGTTATTGGTACATTTTGTTTGGTGCAGGTTTATTGGTACAGGTTTACAGCAGTATATATCACAATGATAGTGTGGCAGTTGATTCGGGTGGATATCGGTGGCCACCCACCTTTTCCAACTGGCTCAAAACAGTTTTCTGACAATTTTTTTAATTTACTATTTTTAGCAGTTTTTTGGGTCCTGAAACTTCCAGAGCCGTTTTGAGGCCCTAAACAACGTTTTTTAGGAAAATAGGGAGCAACATAAAAGTTTCTTTGATGTTTCCCCCAAAATGAATCTCCTCGATGATACCTTTCCAACAGGCTATCATGTGCCTAAAATGAAGATCTTATGCAAAATTTATGACCCCGGGAAGTTGATGTACTAACTTACCCAAACGGGGCCCACATGACTTTTGGCGCTTCATCTCCTAGGGTTAGGTTTTTGGATGTCTATGGTTTTTGGCATTCCTTTTTATTTTAAAAAAGGCCTTTAGAGCCTCATTTTAATCATCTTCTTGCGAATGAGCACAATCGTCACATATCTTCTCAGAGATAAGATGCCACTATTCCAACAAGCTTGTTTCCCGCTGCATTTTACAGTTTCAACTTATTTCCTTATTGAATAGAAAACCAATTTTTACTGTATCTCTATTATTTTGAGTTAAGCACCTATTAATAATCTGTAGTCATTTCTTTTTGCTCATAAACTCTGGATCAATGGTATCAGAGCGGTCTGCTCCTTGTCGTCTTAATGCATGTCCCCAACGAGGTCAGAGTACAGAGAGTTGGGTCTCAAGCTTGTTTCTCTTGAGGAAAAAATCTCTCGCACGCCCAAGAGACCTCTCATGGCAGGAGAAAAGAAAGATGACGGGACAAGATATCCTTTCAAAATGTTGCTTGAGGAAGCCCTCATGCAACATAGGAACGAGATGATGGATAGTTTCACGCAAATCCTTCGGCAACTACCAACAGGCGATGCATCCTCTTCGAGCGAAGGCGCCCCCACCCTTCAAGGTACAAATAAACTTAGATATTCCTATATTTGTAGGTCAGATAGACACAGATATTGTAGACAAGTGGTTGAATCTACTAGAAGGGTATTTTTTTGTCCATAATTTTTCAAATAGAGAAAAGATTAGTTTTGTGCTCCTCAAAGCCATTCCCCAGGTCAAAGATTGGTGGGAAAATTTCTGTAAGCAAAAGGAAACAAAGGAACCCTCATTATTTATAGTCACAACCACCTGGGAATCCTTCAGGGATGTTATTAAGGAACAATACTACCATGTCGAAAGTTATAACGACTTGTATACCAAATGGACCACACTGTGGCAAGAAAGAGACCAAGCAGTGCCAGATTTCACAAATATCTTCCATACATTGCGCACCAAGCAGGGTATCAAAGATTCAGAGAAAAATCTGTGCTCAAGTATCGAGGGGCTCTACATAGATACATCCAGACCAAAATGGAATTTCTGGACAGCTCATCCTTGGGCGCGACCTACCGATATGTCGTCAAAATCGAGCATAAGCTCAAACAAAAGACGCGGCAATTTGGGCCTGGGAACCCCTCACAACAAAATCCAGGAAAGGGTGGCCCCAACCCACAAAAAAAAGGACAGAGCAAATATGGACAGTATCAGGACAACCAGTCCAAGCCGTAAGCAAAGAAGCACACCAGAAAGACAAAGAAAGACACCGAGAAGTGGTGCGACTTCTATAAGAGCCCTTGGCAGAACACTGTTGACTGCTGCTCAAAGTAGTCATTGGTGGCCGAAGTGAAAGCCTCTGAATCATATGCGGGTTTTGAATCTGAGTCAGAACCAGAAAGGGAATACAGATCATTGACACAGAACCCAGTGCCATCGTTTCTACCACCAAGCTCTAGCCTGGTGAACCAAACGAGCTAGAAGAAGGAGAGCACCTCTTCCATTCATAGATTTGTTTAAAAGGCACCCGACTGCACTTCATCATTGATAGCGGTAGCCAGAAGAACCTCATCTCAACAGAGCTCATCATGCGACTAGCCCTGCCGACAACATTGCACCCACAACCCTACACCATTGGATGGCTCCGCCAAGGAAGCGGTCTTCGTGTCAGCCAACATTGTTGACTGTCATATGACATCAAGCCCTTCAAAGACAACGTATTGTGTGATGTTTCTCCTCTCAAAATTTGTGATTTTCTTTTGGGCCAACCTTATTTATGGAAACATCATGTTGTATATGAGTCTAGGCCTCGTAGTGTTATTATTACTTTGAACAATAAATTGTACAAGATACTCGAGACAATCCCACCTAGTGTTATTTCCTGATCTCTGCTAAGCAATGCAGGAAGGTCATCTCTTAGACGGGGAAGTTTGACTTCTTCGTGATTCGCTCTCAGAATGAGCGAAATATCACATCCAAATCCAGGGTCTCTATGACCGACCTCTCCACACAACAGAAGAAAGTAGATAAGGTCGTGGAAGAATACTCGAATATCTTCTTCTCACCTACTGGGGTACCTCATCATTGTCAGGTCAAGCACCCCATTGATCTGACCCCTAGCGCACCGCTGCACAATGGGCCAGTCTATCGCCGCACTCTGTTAGAGAATGAGGAGATCAAGTGACAAATCCAAGAACTTCTCAACAAGGGGCACATCCATCCCATCGCATCACCTTGTGAGAGCCCAATCACGTTGATATAGAAGAAAGATGGAACCTGACGACTCTGCATTGATTACCGGGCTCTGAATAAAATCACAATCAGAAACTGGTACTCGATTCCCCGAATCAACGACCTCCTTAATCAAATCACGGGGGAGAAATACTTAAGTAAGATTGATCTGAAGTTTGGTTACCACCAAGTCCCGATATAATAGATAGACGTATGGAAAACTGCCTTCAAGTCAAAGGAAGGCCTTTTTGAATGGTTGGTCATGCCCTTTGGTTTGACAAATGCTCTAGCCACTTTCATGAGGATGATGGACAATATCTTGTGACCATTCACCGATACTTTTGTAGTGGTGTATCTGGATGACATTCTCATTTACAGCAAGACTTGGGCCAAACACTTGCAACATATTCAATAGGTTATGCACACCCTGCGGCAGCACAAGCTATATGCCAACTTGGAAAAATGATCCTTCGGCATGGACAGGGTCCATTACCTTTGCTACATCGTTGATTAGCATGGCGTACATGTGGATCCAACCAAGATCCAAGTCATCTGTGACTGGCCAGCCCCATCCACACTCACTCATCTTCAGAGCTTCTTGGGCCTTGCCAATTTCTACCGCAAGTTCGTGTTTGGATTCTCCAATATTGCATGATCCCTCAACCAAATAACCAGGGGTGGTGGTAAGGCAAAATTTGCGTGGGGTTGGTCCCAACAACAAGAGTTCGATGATTTGAAGCAGTGCTTGTGCTCAACCCCAGTACTTTCACTACCAGACCTGCAACAACCCTTTGATATTGAGATAGATGCTTCAGACTATGTTGTGGTCATCGTTTTCACTGAGCACAACCACCCTGTGGCCTATCATAGTGAGACACTATCATATGTTGTCCGTAAGTACCCTACTTACGAAAAAGAAATGTACTCCATTATGCAAGCATGTCGCCATTGGAGACATTACATTCTTCGGAAGGAGACAATCATCCACACTGATCATAAGCCATTGCAATTCATGCAGACACAAGGAAAATTGCATAATGACCGCCATCAAAAGTGGTCCACATACTTGCAACAATTCCACATCAACATCACATATAAAACAGGAAGCACCAACCGTGTCATTGATTGCCTCAACAGACCTCCAGTCGTGACACTCACCACAGTTCTAGAATCTTGCGGCCATGAGACCTCTTAATGGCCCCAAGTCCATGATACAGACTCAGACTTCGCCACAACCTACCAAATGTTGGGTGCAAATGTAATTGTCGATAATTTCCATCTTCAGGATGGGTTGTTGTGTCGTCTGGGCCATATCTGTGTTCCATCAAGTGAGCGAGCAAAGCTGATATGGGAATCCCACTATAGTCGGGTTGCAAGACACTTCAGCATCGAAAATATAGTGGCAATGCTACAAAAACATTTCTACTGGCCGAAACGTTGACAGGAGGTCAACAAGTATATCAGGTCCTGCACTGCTTGAGCTATTGCCAAACCGACCACTGAGAAATAGGGCATGTACATCCCTCTTCCTACTCCTGACAGGTCATGGGAATCCATTTCAATGGACTACATGTCGGGCTTCCCATCCACCAAGCAAGGAAATGACTGTGTTTTTGTGGTTGTTAATCGCTTTTCTAAGATGATGATTCTAGTTTCTTGCAAGAAGAGCATCACAGTAGAGGCCATTGCCAAGATCTTCTTTGAACGAGTCTGGGTACATTTTGGAATCCCACAAACCATTGTCTCAGATTGGGACAGTCGATTTCTCAGCACATTCTGGTTGATCCTCTGGTCACTGCTGGACACCAAGCTTACCAAATCCACGACCTTCCACCCCTAGATAGATGGCCAAACCGAGGTCATAAATTGAAAGATTGTACATATCCTTCGCATGTATAATTCCAAGAACCCTCGCACATGGGATGAGAGCCTTCCCTATGTCTAGCATAGCTACAATCGAGCCCTACATAGCTCAACCAACCACAACCCCTTTCAGGTGGGGTTGGGATTCCAACCATTGGGTCCCATAGATGTTGCACTTCCCCTTGCGGTCAGCTCGACCGACTCATCTTCTGCTCCAACTGAAGCTGACAAAACCACCCGGTTCATTGAGAAGATCTAACACATTCTCCATTAGGTTTAGGATATCCTATAGAAGTCCAATGACAAGTACAAGCAACGCCATGATCAACATCGTGTGCCACATAAGTTTCAGGTGGGAGACAAAGTTTTTTTGCACTTGCAGAAAGAATGCCTTACAGGACCCCATCAGAAGCTTCACCCACTTCGTTATGGGTCGTACACCATCACCAAAGCCTTGGGGGATAATGCTTTTGAGCTCATCATTCCTCCTTTCCTTGGGTTGCACCCAATGTTCAACGTGGATCTCCTTCGCCCTTATTTCCCACCATTATTGGACACCTCAGAAGTAGTAGAACAACTGACACCAACAGAGCTCAACCCCGACAACATAGAACAGGCATCCAATGATCACATTGTGGACACACAAATCAAGGGCACTCAACAACAAAGGATCCATCTTTATTGAGTCGTCAAAGCAGGGCAGCTCCTGCACCAAGGCAAGTGGCTCACCCGGGGCCAAATTCAGCAGAAATTTCCTCATGTGATGGGGGAACTCAACACAATGGAGAATCTTGCTTCCTAAGGAGGGACGATTGATCTAGGTGGATATTGGTGGCCACCCACCTTTTCCAACTGGCTCAAAATAGTTTTCTGGCATTTTTGGTAATTTACTATTTTTCGCAGTTTTTCGGGTCTTGGAACTTCTGGGGCCGTTTTGAGGCCCTAAACGACATTTTTTAGGAAAACAGGGAGAAACATTGAAATTCCTTCGATGTTGCCCCCAAAATGAATCTCCTCGACGATACATTTCCAACAGGCTATCGTGCACCTAAAACAGAGATCGTATGCAAAAGTTACAACCCCAGGAAGTTGATGTATTAACTTACCCAAACGAGGCCCACATGACTTTTGGCGCTTCATCTCCTAGGGTTAGGTTTTTGGATGTCTAGGGTTTTTGGCATTTCTGTTTATTGTAAAAAAGGCCTTCAAAGCCTCATTGTAATCATCTTCTTTCGAATGAGCGCAACCGTCACATCTCTTCTCAGAGATAAGCCACCACCATTCCAACAAGCTTGTTTTTCGCTGCATTTTATAGTTTCAGATTATTTCCTTATTGAATAGAAAACCAGTTTTACTATATCTCTATTATTTTGTGTTAAACACCTGTTAATAATCTATAGTCATTTCATTTTTCTCATAAAATCTGGATCAATAGTGGTTCCATCATTCTACTTATACGTCAGGGCGGTTGGACGGGGCAAGGATAGGTGGTTGTAGCCACCTTCCGGTTGTAGCTGGAGAACATAGAGGATTGTAGCCTCCTTCTGGTTGTAGCAGAGAATTGGGGAGTTGGATCTTCCCTCAGATTGTAGCCTGAGAAACTAGGGGGTTGGAGCCTCATTCCAGTTGCAGCTGGAAAACAAAGGAAGTTGGTGCTTCCAATGAATGTAATTCTTCAAGACATATAAGAAAAAACATTTCGTGGTTTTCTCTCGCTTTTGGTTTCCACGTAAAAACACTGGTGTATTGTGTATGTGTATGATTTTTCATTTGTTCATTGTTTATTTACTCTGCAAATATTGGATGATAATGCTACATTGATATAACACTTGCATTATATGGTTAAAAATGATTAGATTGCTCTATTACTGATTCACCCCCCCTCTCAATAATCCAACTCTAAGTTGAGCTCGTTCCTCCAAAACATCCATCAACAAGGTCCTACAAAGACAGACAAGTGTGCCCTCCAAGGATCTCAAGTCAAAGCATCATGGAAAGTAAAATCACATTTAATACAAGATTCATCTAAACATGTGCATCAAAACTACCTTATACAATTAAACAAGTGCTCAAAGACCCTATGCAATTTGCCAAGTTTAGGTATGGGAGGGTTGACATGATGACCTATTAGGTGAATCATTCCTTAGGTCAAGGAGTGTTTCCTAGGTGGACCCTCTCTAAGTCATGTGGAGAAGATGAAGTGGATGGGGGGTAAGACTTTTGGTCATGGGATTCATGACATACAAGGGTTCATATTGTCTCATTTATGGGTGTCTTTGTAGAGGGTGTGTTGCACCTTCGTTTTCAATGCATCATTTTTCCAAGCCCATTTATTGTCATTAATTATTTAAAATGTTTCCAGGTTGAAGCCAAGGTGGGACTTTTACCTAAGCATGAAAAACATTGTCCACCTTAACTCTACCCTAGTCACACTATGCTTCCCCAAGTCGAAGACAATGTGTGAGACTTCTACCTAAGCATGAAAAACATTGCCCACACACGCTCTACCTTGGTTGGAATTTTTATATTGTTATTTTTCGTGGGTCCCATTAGTTTCTTATGAGAGACATTTCATTTTTCTTGGGATCCCTGGGCTAGCATCTAGAAGGTTTATGATTGGATTTTATCTTTTTCCATCTACAAACCTCTAGGCCTTCAACCCCATTCTTCCCATGAAATGAGGTACAATCCCTTCTTGGGTCAGTACACTTGAAAATCCCAAAAGACAATGAGACAAAAATAATGAAGTGTGGAAAATGATAAGTATGACTGGAAATGGTACGATGACTCATTTAGGAGACGTCCCAGTAGCAAACCCATCCCCAAGGGTGACCACTTACTAGGGCACATTGTTAACCACCAAGGTAAAACAGGGCAAAGAGCATAATTTCCAAGAAGATGTTCTTTAATCAAAAGAAACTTTAAATGCAACACATTCAAATGCCTCAAGTATTAAAGTGATACTTACCACAATACCTTACTTGTACCTCATGGAGCAAGACTCATCGTCTTTTGGAAGCAGGCTGATGTGATGAACCAAGGATGTGTGGCGGTGAAGTGGGTCTCTGTATATGCATGTGGACATTGCCAATCATCTTTCTCTCGATACTCCATGTCTGCAACCTAAAGGCCTCGAGACATCATCTCCTTAGTTATCCCTAGAAATTGGGGATAACAAAGCCAATAGAAGAAGAAGAAGAACATCATCATCATAC
>WSFP011432221.1:0-21277 GCA_009831015.1 Picea engelmannii
TATATATATATATATATATATATTTATATAATTGTCTAGAAATTTTTATAAATTAGATTAGTTTTGATGACTCAACTTTAACAAGTGATATCTTGAGTTTACTCAATGAAATGAGACAAATAAACACTTGTTGGAAAACTATTTACATGGGGAACAATCTGGCAACATTAATTCAAGAAAACTTGGAGATTTACTATCCCAAAAAATCAGCAAAAGTGAAGGCTACGAATTTGCAACTAAAATTAGTTTTCTGAACTGATTTAGAAGATTTTCTTTAGCCAAGAAGATTTGTTATTGCTTATTCATTTCTAGATTATTTAATTGTTAATTTTATCTCCATGGGAAAGCATGAATTATTATTCTAATTTGGTAATTTGTTTTGATAGATTGGAAATCACACCCATCTTCATGAGGTGATTTTGTAGAGTGGTTTCTAGACAATCAAAGAAAAAAATATCCAATGGTTGAAAACCAACTTCCAAAATGGGATGATTTACCTTTGGCACAAGTCGTTTCCTCAAAAAATCAATACTTTGGGAGAAATATTATCAAGAAGGAGGTGGAATTTCCCATATTTGTTGTTACGACCAACTCACAGTAAGTAATTTTGCAGGTCAATTTCTAGGAGATCACTGAGGAATATAGCCAAACGGTTGAAAACCCACTTCTAAAAAAGGCTCAATTACCTTATCTCCAGAGTATTATCTCAAAATATAAATCATTTGGGATAAATCAAGATCAGAGTGGCACAACTTTTTCTCAGATCAGAAATTGCATCACTTTTCACGAGACGGTTTTGCAGATCGATTTCTGAGAAAAATTAGAGGAATCTCTCCAAATGGTTGAAAACCCATCTATAGAATGGGCTGGTTTACTTCTCAGATGAGAAGTTTTGCACAAAAATAGATATTTTTGAATATATTATTAATTTTCTTAAGGGGTTGTTTCCAAAAAAATTCCTTTTGGTCGTTTTGAATTATGTAGTTGATTCATAATTCTGGAGCTATTAGTGGGATTCGACGTGAGTGGAGAAATTATAAATGTCTCATATTATTCTTGTGAAATGGTTCCAAATATCTGATACTGATGGGGTAATTCTAGAGTGAGGGAAGGACTTGTTTACACTGTTGTCTATGAGTGATTTTCTTCTGTGAAATTTTAGAGGGTTGTATAAAGACAGATTTATTGGAAGGTAATGACAAGTTCCATTTTTATTCACTATTGTATAATATGTAGTTTGTTGTTGTTTCTTATTGATTATTTAGTTATGATTTAAATATTTAATTTCTTTGAATCTATCTTTACATAGAAGAATATATTTTAATCAGAATTTGATTATAGATTCATAAAAATTTGATTGTCGTTAATGATAATTATTTGTCATTTAATTATAATCTTGTTTTAATTTAATTATTTTTGCATTGAAAGAACTAATTCTTTGATATGTTATTAGATCTTACATTGAACATATTTGATTGAGTTTAAGTATATGTTTTAATTGATTTGAATAATTATGTATTTAAGTCATTAACTTGCACGTGAATAACTTGCAAATCATATGAACTATTTCTATGATTTGCAAGTGAATCCTAATCTTGAACTCAATATCAGTCATCTCCCCTTTTTAGTAATTTTCTCTTGATTTGGATGAGATCTATATCTTGTCCTAATCAAGATATGATAGATTAAATTTTCTTTTGTCTCTTTCATCATAGATTTAAGTTGCATTTGCATTTAAGTCCATAAAGTCTCCTTTCACAGGAGCAAAATCCAGTGTGGCATAGTTAATCCCTTGTGTTAGCTTTAGGGTTTCTTTCTTGCAAGCATGTTGCAAGAGAGTAATCCCTTTCTTTCTTTTTGTTGATAAAAGTAGGTAACAATATTCATTAGAGGATAGAAGGTCATGTGTATATATCTTTGTATATATAGAATTGTCCTTATTAGATTAACATTAGATTAGGCTAGTCTTAGGACAAGAGTAACTGGAGACCCATAGAACTAGTCGAAATCACCATCCCAAATAGATAAAGGCCTAATTGGGGCCCCGATCGGGTGATTTCCCCAATGTTGATTATGGCCATTTTTTTCCATCAACAGGACCATAAAATTTGGGTGCCAGTTTCTGACAATGGTCATCCTTGAGTGAAGTCTGCTTATAAGGCTACAGTTGAAGAGACACCTAGTCCCCTTCAACAAATTGATGTTATGATATACCTTGATCTGCTTGTTTCTTCATGTGATTCTAAGACATTAACAAATTCTCTTTGAGGGTATGTAGAATAGCCTCTCGTACTATAAGATATTGGTCAACCACTTGGACCTTCGAGACACCGAGAATGTATGAGAGAATTGAAGGTGGTTTTTTTCCATATACTTCTTCAAAATGATTCATGTGAGTAGTTGTATGGTAAAACATTGTACCACCATCACCTAGGGGTAACCATTGATCCCACTTATTTTTCCTCTCACATGCAAAACACCCCAAATATGTTTCCAAACATTTGCTGACAACTTCAGTTTGACCATCAGTATAGGGATGATAGGTTGTGCTGAGATGCAATTGGGTGTTGTGTAGCCTAAACAATTCTTACCAAAAAATGCTGGTGAAAGTGGGATCTCGGTTAGAGACAATGGAATGAGGCATGCCATCAATCTTGAAGATATGATCCATGAAAAGATGAGCCATTGTGGATGCAGTGAATCAGTTTTGAAGAGAATAGAAATGAGCATATTTGGAATACAATCAATGACTACCATGATGATGGATTTATTTCCCGATTTAGGTAATACAACAATGAACTCCATATAAATGTCCCTCCAAATAGCGGGTGGAATTGGAATTATTTGTAGTGTGCCAGTGTATTTGATTGTTTCGCCCTTGTTGCGTTGACAGGCATCACATTATGCCACAAAGGTGTGGACGTCCTACTTCATACCATCCTATAAAAAAGAATGTTTGACCCTGTCATAGGTTTTGGTAAACTCAGAATGCCCAACTATGCGTGTAGCATGAAGCTCAGAAATCACTATGGATTTAAGTTGCGACTATTTTCTAAAACAAAAATGACCTTTGTACAGAAACTATTCATTGTTCCAAGAGTAATTTGGATAAACTGGACAAGTGTCTTGCAATTGTTGGATCAGAGATGACATTTTGGGATATTGCAGCCATTCCTAGAGAACATCTTGGAGAAAATCTAGTACAATGAAGGATAGATAAAATAGGGACTCTTCATATTCATATTTCCTTGAAAGAGCGTCTGCAACCACATCATCTTTTCATTTATTGTAAATGATCTCATGATCATATCCAAATAGATTGGTCACCCATTTTTGTTGCTCCATTGATGAAAGTCATTGCTCTAGAAAATACTTGAGGCTCTCATGAATTGTCTTAATTTGGAATCATTTCCCCAATAGATAAGTGTGTCAGAGATCCACAACATGCATAATGGTCATCATTTCCTTTTCATATATTGATTGGCCAAAATGGTGCTCTAACAGTTGTTTTCCAGTGAAGGACAAAGGCCATACATCTTGCATAAGGACAATGCCAATTATTTTACCTAAAGAATCACATTATAGGACAAAGGTATTTCTAAAGTTAGGAAGGGCTAGGACAGGAGTAGTGCACATAGCTTCTTTCAAGGCTTTGAAGGAATGATCAACTGTTGGATTCCAAATGAAAGCATTATTTTTAAGGAGAGAAGTGAAAGGTGCCACAAATTTTCCATAATTCTTAAAAAACTTGCGATAATAGAATGTTAAATCGAGAAACCCATGAAAGGTCTTGAGATTATTGGGATAAGGCCAATCCTTCCTAGCTTCAATTTTCTGATAATCCACCCTGACACCATCATTTCCAACAATATGACCCAAGTACTCCATTTTTGAAGCTCCAAAAGAGCATTTATATTGCTTGAGGAAAAGTTGGTGTTGAGAGAGTAGATGAAGAACTTGATCCACATGGGAAATATGGGTTGTCTATGTTTTACTATAGATGAGAATATCGTCAAAGAAAAAAAAAATGCAAAATGACGAAGAAAAGGATGGAAGACATGATTCATGAGGCTCTGGAAAGTAGAGGTAGAATTACACAAGCCAAAGAGAATGACCAAGAACTCATAGTGGCCCTCATAAGTGTGAAAGGAAGTATTAGGAATTTCCTCCTCTTTCATACATATATGACGGTATCCATAACAGAGATCAAGTTTAGTAAAGAATTGGGCATAGCTTAATTCATCCAAGATATCATTAATGATAGGGATGGGAAATTTGTCTTTTATGGTGAGTTTGTTGAGGGAGTGAAACTCAGGACACATGCACCAAGAGCCTTATTTATTAATTACCATGACCACTGAAGAAGAGTAGGGGATAGTACTTGGATGGATAGCACCTGCGGTGAGAAATTCTTGAACAATTTTCTCAATTTCATTTTTTTGGGCAAAGGAATGATGAGAAGGGAGAACATTGGGAGGAAGATTGTCAGGGACTAGGGGAATGGAATGATCATGAACACCACGAGAAGGGGGAAGTCCCTGGGGAGTGTAAAATAGAGCTTGATGTTTGGATATGATGGCTTGGAGGTCATGATGCATAGATGATGTCTCAGTGGTGTGAATGGAATGGAGTTGTGCAATAATGTCAGAATGACCTTTCTTAAGGATATTTTCCATGCGATGGGAACTAATGATTTCAGGGGAGATGACAATGATGGATTGGAAATTACATTGTTGGCCCTCCTGGATGAATTTCATGGTTAATTCCTTAAAATCCATGAGGATGGGACCAAGAGTCCATAACCATTATGCACCAAGAACAATGCCACAACCACCCATGTTGATAGCGAACATCTAAGATTTCATGTGGTACTGACTAATTTGGAGACACACATTTTCACAACGCCCCCTACATTTCATGGAACCTCCATTGGAAATCATGATTTGAAAGTTGTTGACTACATGGATATAGAAATTAGTTTCTTGGGCAATGTGATGATGAATAAAATTATGGGTGTTTCCACTGTCAATGAGAATGATGACCATTTGATGCTTAATGTAAGCAATTAGCTTGAGGGTTTGGGGAGTAGAGAATTCAGTGAAATGATTGGTTCAACTTATGGGGGGTCTGATGGAGGATTAATATCAGTTGGCTCTAGTAACTCGACCACAGGGGGGGCCTCGACCACTTCTTCTGAAAAATCCTCATAGATGGCCATAAAAATATTTTTCTCCTTACACTTGTGCCTCGGAAAATATTTGTCATCACAATTATAACAAAGGCCCTTGAGTTGGTGTTCATCCATTTCTTTCTCGATCAATTTATGGATCTTCAATGGAGTGGAAAGAAGGGTTGGAGTGGTGGGTTTAGGGTGGGGAAGAAAGGAGGTTTTATGGTTTGAGAAGAGACAACAGGTTTTGCTTCCTTATCTATTTTAGTAGTTTCCACACAACTCTGAGGGTGAGCCATGAGGACATGGGAATGAATATCATCATTGAGGCCATTGATAAAGCGTTCCCTGGAAAAAAATATCAGGCATGCCCTCTGTGAGGAAATCCAATCACTTGAAAGAAGTTATAAATTCTTCCACCATGCCATATTGTTTCAACTTGGTCAAATGACCTAAATGGTGTGTGTCAATGTCAAAGTGTTCATAAAGATCTGCAACAAATTGTGTCTAAGCCACATACCCTTGGCATGAATTTCTTCTACATTTCCAACATTCTAGATCTAGATGGAGAAAACCATACAGATTTCTCATCAGTAATGTCATACAAATATAAATAGTGCTCCCAACCAGTGAGATATGAGCCATCAAATTTTTTCACCTCCACTCGAGGGGGACGCAGGTCCTACTGAAAGTGGTTGGAAGGAAAATATGTGGATTGGGAGGATTCGATACCTTTAGGGTTATAAGGTGTAGAAGAAGAAAAGGGATATGGGGTGGGCTTAAAAAAGACATTCAAATTTTTCACTACATCCTGGGATTGCTCACACATTACGATCAATTGAGTGATGGATGTGGGAAGTGATTCAAGCAAAGAAATCTAGGAGTTGAGGTTAGAAATAATGAAATTAATGGAAGAAAAATCAATCAAGGTTTTCTCATTATCTTTTTTCCAAGGAATTTATATGTTGTTCCCAATATTAGTTGCAGGTGTGGGCCATGGGGATGGGACATGGGGGAAGTGGGACCACACATAAAGGGTTTACTGGTGAATGGTACCATTAAAATCAATGCAAAGAGAGGAATTCAATGGGATAGGTTCCAAATAGGAGTGTCAGGAAGGGGTCGAGTCCATGGGATTTTTTTTTTATGAAAAATGATAGGTATGATTGCGATCAGGGAGAAGAGAGGAATCTAATGGGATAGGTCTCAAATAATGGTGCAGAAAGGATCAAAACTTTTTTTTTACTCTTGCGGGAAGAAATGTGTAGGAATTTTGCAACCCAAATGAAGGAAGCAAGGTTGCATGGTAGTAGATCTTGGATTTTTTGTTTCTTCTTTGTTTTTGTCCCAAGGTTTAGGGTGTTTAGGGTTTCTATAGATAAGGGTTTTCCTTGTGTTGTATCTCTTTGATATACATGTGGGTTTGAACAATAGTACTCGGCCCAATATCTCAAGGCACCAACTAAGGATGTTAGATTGTACCCTTAGTCGTACTACCCGATTACCCAGGTATTAAAGACTATTTTCCTGAGTGTTGTACTCAGTGGCACTATATTAGTGAGCAGTTCAATCAATTTATCTACAAATGGATTCATGACATCTAGGTCAATTTGTATACAGGTGTTGTCGAATGTGCTACCTCTTGAAGGGGTACCAACAGGGGTTATAAGGGTGGCCAACAATGTGCGCATAAGTACCACTTGTATTTCCTACATGTATGCTTCCCCGAATGTAGATTTATGTGTTGAGCAACGTATCTTTGTAGCTTCAAGACGTTGGAATAGATCTCTACCCTAGAAAATAAACCCATAATTTTCTTCCAAGGAAATAGATATGATACCACTTGTTAGGTACCAAATCTTGGCCATATGTTGCATGGTACCTTTCAGGGTGGAAAAGAGAGATGTGCCCCGATGGGGACACTCTGAGGTAGAATCTAGGTTGTCGATATGCCAAAGACTAAAGAATCATGTGGAATATCTGGACCGTCAATTCTTAGATGGGGACTCATGCATATAGGGTAAATGTACTAGGTGTCGTGTGGAAAGGAGGATACATGTCACAAGGATATGATACGACCAATAAATCCTGACCTAATATTATTCATCCATCATCAATCGACTAGGGACCATCTGATCTATGGGAATGATAGTCATCGGTCTAATCCATCATAGTGTGATAGGAAATATGTCATGGAATACTCTGATGGGAGGATTTCTATAGTGACTGGAGACAATTTAAATAATTTGAAACAACACAGATAAAGTTAGGCCATGGCCAATGCCATTCCTATGTCACCCAGTGTGACAAGTATATCAAAGGACCACATTAGCACCACGTAGGTATATGTTGATGATAAGGTGTCACGTGGATGATATGTGGCAATTAAAGTCCATAACTTTCTATACCAAACTCGTATTTGATCGAAATCATAGTCATTGGAAATATCTTAACGAGTAGAAGATGATGATATCATCGAAAAGGAAGTTGGAGTCCTTTAAGGAGAATGACATTTTATTACCCCATTCCCTTAAATTTTGCTTAGGGGGTTGGGTGTTTTACAATGCTTGTATGTGGTATGGACCGTTATGTTGAACTACTCTAAGTGATAATATTTTCTTTGAATCTCATTTTGTGGTTGAAGGGTGTATTTTTTAACAAAATCATTCAATAATAAGATATTACCAATGGGAAATGTGTCTCTACATATTCTAAAATGATTTTCCTGCCATTGAGCCACATGGACATGTTGAACATATTGTCGTGTATTTTCGAATAAGTCCTTGATGAAGTCATATACTCGTACCAAGGACATCACCAATTGTCTATTTTTTATTTCCTTCCATCTGTCAACATCATACATGACATATTTAAAGTTTTTCAAGTCAACCTCCTTCCTCCCCAATTCATACTCATCACTCACATGGATGCACTTTCTCGGTAATGGAATTCCACCACACCTGGGGTATTTCCCATGTAAGAAATATTTTTGATAGAATGTACAACCCACTGGCCTTGTACACAAGATGTTGTGAATAAAATCTCTAGATGATGACGGACAAAATATAACTGATCATTATTGTTGTTGTAACCCAAAATGACCCTCCAATATTTTTTTTTCGATTTCTCACAAATATGGCTTACTCATTTATTTTACCCTCACCTCAGAAGTAATTTTAGTCCATAAACTTTGCTTAACTCATTTGCATGTCCCACCATATACCTAGCCTTTGTCTAATTGTCAAATCCCTCCATTATTGAGAGCCTAGTCAAATACTCTAAACAATTATTATTATTTTGAAAAAGGTCATTTTATTATTCATATTTTATAATGACTTAATTTTTAAAATAATATTTTTTATTTAGAAAAGATAAAATTCATGATAAAGTGTAGAGGAATTATTTTATTTAAAAATATGACTTTTTGTTGGCACACAATTTTTTGGGTTCATTTCAGGTGCACACAACAAATGAAGTTGTTCATGCTCATTCAAAGTTTTTCATGTGCCTAAGGTAATGTGCAAAGAATTATGAGGAGTGTGCATCAAATCAAGTTTTTATAGTGCACAACAGGCCTAAAATATTATCGAATGAATGTTAGTCTCAGTTTTGATGCGCACCAGAAATCAAGAAGATGCACACTGGAATCAAGAAAAAAAACATTGGGAAATCCTCTCGAATGATTACTACTAGAAGCACAAGGGGTCGTAGAGATAACAAAATATAAGTTGGAAGGGTAATTAATATTACCCTAATTCATGTCCCCAAGGTGTAGGACAGTCGGTGATGGAGTGTGTTGTTAAGCCACTCTGTGATGTTAAAGTCACTAGTTCGAAACCTACGGGGACAAAAAATCCAACCATGTTAAGGGTTAGTGTGGCTCAGGCCGGGTGCGATCCCCGGGTGATTTTGATGGCTTAGATGCCCCTGAGTCGTGGTTTCTCAAGCCACAGGTTAATCGCGTAGCCAACAGGTCCCGCACAAATTAACAAACAAAAAAAAAAATATTACCCTAATTCCTGAAGGCTACATCGACTACAAGAAAGTACTAGCAGTGTGCAAGGTAGTTTTTTCATTAGAACGAGAGAGAGATACCGAGCAAAGAAAGTTACAAAATGAAGCAACGATATCAAAAATGGGGCTAGCTAGATGTTTTCATGAGATTCATAGATTCCTTGGTATTGAGTTCACTTTTGAGCATGTTATAATATTGTAATGCTTCTAAATATAATGTTCAGGTTGTCATATATCTGAACTCTTGAGATAATGTGCATTGCACAATATGTTGCATTTATGAGGATTTATATAACAAATATATGAAGTTCTGTGACTTTCATATATACTCTGCTTAATGCATGTAATGGAATGACTCTGGTAATAGAGATGTGACAATTGTGATCTATTATGTGTCTACCATGTATTATTTGGATATGTGTGTGTATTTTTTTACTTCTTTGTCCTAATAACTTGTCAGGTATGACTTGTATGAATGCCAACCATGATGGATCTTTGTGTGTTTATCCTTCATCCATGTCACAAAATCTTATGGTCTTTGTGAACCTCTATTCATCTCATTTGAGACCTTTATCGGCCTTGGTTGAGGATTGATATGCCGATGCTCTTGGGTTTTTGTTGGCCAACTCTAGATGAACCCTGGGTCTAAACTCCCCAGTATTAAGAAGGACATGCACAAGCGTGGAAAAAAATTCCAACAATGGTTTTGTTGTCAGGACCTGAAAGTCTTGTAGGGAATGATGAAGGAAAGAGATGAGGTGGCATCCATCTTGGGAGGAAATTAAAGTTTGGTTTTCTGTGAAAGAGCATGGTTTCTTCGTACGAGAAACTAAGGGTCTAAAAGTGAATGTGAAGAAATGGAAATATGACTATCTTTACATGGATATGCATGAGATTTTATTTTCTGAATTTTCTTTTTTTTGTATGAATGGATAAAAGGACAAATTGATACCAATTCTACTATGTGGCCTTTGGAACCAGTAGTTTGGGATCAAGCCAAGTTTTAAAGATTGAAAATGTTGGATAATAAATGGACTTAGGCTATCGAATTCCAGTTTTCATGAGTAAAAGAAAGCTAAACCATTGAGTTTGTTATGGACTACATCGATTCTTTCAGTGAGGCTGAAAGAAAGTTCATGAAAGGTCTAAGAAAGTGGATGCTAGAAGAGATTCCACTCTGGATAATGATGTTTTCTCTGGAGAAAGGGTTGATGCACATTGAGCCTGATCGAATGGTTGAGTAAAATCCCATAGAAATAGGGGGGCTTTACAAGGATGGGGGAAATTCAAATAGAAAATGGATCTATTGAGAAGGATCCAAAATTTGTTGAGACAAGGTGAGGAATGGTATGGACCCATAGGAACAGAGGAGAAAAGGAGTCAAGAGATACACAAAAATATCTTAGATAAGAAGAAAACCAGAGCAAGGAGGTGAAAAAGAGTTAGCTAGGTGCGCGTGACAAGAGTTCAATCCCAATGGGAAGTGAAAAGAAACCCCACTAGGTGGTCGTGTGGAAGAGTATGTTGTGCCAAAGTGGAGCACAAATGAGGATGGGACCTCAAAGAGGCCTGGCATAGAGGATAGGGTGTCTAGTGGGGATACCAGTAGTGATATTAGTAAGGGACTAGGTGATGAATTTTGAACCCCTTGGGTCACCTCATGAGAAATTTCAAAAGAAGATGGACTTAACCCCCATTTGTACCACCCCCCTTGCACATCTTTAGTTAAGAAGAAAGGACAATATATAGTGAAGAAATTAGAGTAGAATAAAGAGAAGAAGAATATAGAATCAAATAGATGAGTGAATAAGAAGGTGAAGTCAATACTACTTTACCTCGATAAGTATCAGTGTTGAGAAATCAAACCTCTAAAAGTCAGAGAGGAGGAAATAGCTCAAGCTTGAGAATGAAAAATCAGGACAATACCCTGAGGCTACCCATGTTCCAAAGAATGGGTAAGGATGATGTGGAGCAACATTGGTTTACATGTGAAGCAATCTTGTCTGTGAAGAGATTCACAGATGAAGCAGAAAAAATCGCGTAGTTGGAGACCATGTTTAGGGACAAATCCTTAACACGATACATGAATTAAAAGGCTACTGCGCCAATGAGATAGACAACGTCCCTGGAAGAGATTAGGAAATGTCTAATTAGGGAGTTACAAAAACCTAAGTCAGAATCGGAATGTATCACCAAGATAAAGGATATCAAGCAGAAGGAAGGCAAGATCGTATGGGATTATGAACATCGGTTTAAAATTTTCTTGGATAGGATGATGTTCCAAATCCAATATGTGTATCACAAAGAATGGTTTATTGCGGGGTTACTTCCTCATATATAAGTTCCACTCACCCAACATAAGGTGACGACGCAAGCGAAGGAGGTAGAAATTGCAATGCACTTGGAAGCTACACAAGGAGGAGAGGAGACGTCGACATGTTTGGCATAGGTGCAATCACAATTATCCAAACTAACGATGTAGTTGAAATATATGGCTAAGACGAAGGTCATGTGAGAGAACGTATGATGTACCACTTGTCACTTAGAAGGGCATCGTAGAGATGAATTCCCTGTACCTCCAAAGTATGTGGTGATAGGCGCACCCCGTCTATTTCCATCTGGGCAGATGGAATGGTGTGAGATATGTATGAAGTGGGGCCATGTTCCACCCTGGTACCCAACTTTTCAGAAGTACTAGACAATGACCCATACTCCATTATGCAAGTTCTGTAAATCTGTCAGACTTGATGTCAATAATTGTCACTCACTCGAGTTGATGCAAGATAATACCCATGATGCATTCCAAGTACAGGAAGAGAAGAAGGGTGGTGAGTGAGACAATGTAGAAAGATGCAGATGCCAAGGAGGTCCCCAAGGTGGATATGGTTGTGGTTGCGGCCGAGGATATGGCAGAGGAAGAGGTATAGCCCCCACATGTTTCAATTATGGAGATAGTGGAAATGTATCAAGGTTTTGTACCAAACCATGCATGATTTTTTCATACTGCCATAGTCCCGAACATGTCATCAAAGACTGTCCCGACTTGATGAAAAAGTGGGAAGACAAAAATTCCAATTGCAACATGGTTTATACGGAGCTATGCAAAAATAAGAAGAAAAATGAGGAGGTTGATGTCCAGGTAGTAACTCAAGGAGGAGAAAAGAGAGGAGGATACATTGAGCATGTTGAATTCTCAGGTAAAATGTCGTATGAAAAGATAAGGAAGGAAGCTCAACCCCCTTTGAGGTTTGATGTGGCCCAGCAAAAATAGTTCCCACGTGATGCGCAGAGAGCACTAGAAGAAGAAAGATCATGCGAGGAGTTGCAACGTGCATCTCAGAAGTCACTTGAGGAGGCTGAGATATGAGAATAAGTACATAGGGAGACAAAAAGGTCATTGGAGGAAGCTCAGATATGCAAAGAGGTACAACGTGTGACTCAGAGTTTGTTGGAAGAAGATCGCATGTGTTAATAAATACATCGCACGACGCAATAATCATTAAAAGAATCTTGCATACAGAATTATATGCAACACTCTGAGTAGAAAGAACATGAAGAATATCATCCAGAGGAATTGCAATGCCAACAAGCGTAGAAGTATTGTATGACTTAGGTTGCAAGGGAAAATATGAAGACCAAGTAATTTCTTACTTGCATTGTTGTTTGCGATTGTTGAATGATCTAGAGGCTATAAGTAAGTTGACGCGGATGTTATCTACTTTCATGAGGGAACAAGGATTGGTGGAAACAATATCAGCTCTGCTTCCAGAAAGAGATGTATGTCAGGTCAACAAGCAAAAGATTATTGGATGAGAATTTAAGATGACAACAAAAATCTTTGGCTATGACATGGATGGAGTCATGTTGGATATGGGTTCCCACGTGAATAGTTTTCTGAATAAATATTTAGAGGTGATGCGTAAATGGAAGTTGGCATGGTCACTCGTCCAACTGCAAATGGCCAATCAATACAAAAGCTACCATTTTATATGATTTGTCTTCAAATATATATATATATATATATATATATATATATATATATATATATAGCTTGGATAGCCTTCTCATAACTCATTTTTATGTACACTATGATTGTAGATGTCACCACATGACATGATTTACAAAGCATTGAGTATAATTTTCTTATGATGAAGGGGTCAAACCAACTTAACTTGATTTATAATTGTAACTTCACTTAGTTTCTCGTTTAGATTTCATTCTTGGGCACCCTTATAATTTATAGTAAGATATTCACTTTGTTTAAAGTAAAAATTAAGGTGATAAAGTTAATTTTCTCCTTCACTGAATTATTAGTCAAAAAACTTTTGAATATCTATTATATTTTGGGATTAATATTCAACTATGACAATGTACTCTTTCATCCATTGAACAAGCATGTGAAAAGTATTGATAAGTAACAACATTTTGTTAGATTAAGAGGGAAAATACAATCATGAAGGTTAGAGAGTTAACTTTTTTCTTTTTTCAATGTTTTCAATGGTTTTTCATTTCCATTTTCATATTTATGTGAAAAAATTTGGAAAGGATATAAAATAATTTGAAGGTTGTTTTTTTTTTAATAGAAAGAATAGTTTTTATTATAAAAGTATTTTCTTTCTCATAATAAAGTAAACATAATTAAATAGTGAAAAAAATTATAATTAAAAAAAAAAAATCTACTAATCAAAACTTTTACAATAAATTGTTTCTTTGAAAAATAATTTTCAATTAAAATGTAACATGGTTATCTAAAAAAAATTAATAATCAAAACTTTTGAACATAAATTTTTTCTTTGAAATTTCTTTGCAAATTGGAATATAACACCGGCATCGTAAGGTAAAGTCTAATAATAAATAATCAAAAGTTTTAACTATAAATTGAATCTTTGAAATTTCTTCGCAAATTGGAATATAACATGGACATGGTAAGATAAAGTTTAATAATAAAACATAGTCATTTGTGTCATTGGTTTGATTTTCTTACTTTCCGAACGGATCATATTTCTTTGCAAATTGGAATGTAGCATGTGCATGGTAAAATAAAGTCTAATAATAAAACATAGTCATTTGTGCTATTGGTTTGATTTTCTTACTTTCCCCAATTATAGATAACATAATTTGAAAGTTCGTTTTTCCAAAGTATTTTCTTTCCCATAATAAAGTAAATATAAGTTTTTCATAAATAAATAAATAAATAAAAAATCTAATTTTAAAAAATCAATATAATAATCAAAAGTTTTAATCATAAATTGTTTCTCTGAATTTTTTGTTTCTTGGAAATTTCTTTTCAAATTGGAATGTAACATAGGTATCCTAAGATAAAGTCTAATAATAAAGCTTAGTGTTGCTTTTCAAATGGATCATGGGTAATGTGGCCATTCCAAAAATCTTAAAATCTTGTCATGAAAAGTGTTTGCTAACATGAATTTCTTTTCAAATTAGAATGTAACATGGGTATCCTAAGGTAAAGTCTAATAATAAAGTTTAATGTTGCTTTTCAGATGGATCATGGGTAATGTGGCCATTCCAAAAATTTTAAAATCTTGGTCATGAAAAGTGTTTGCTAACATGAGCATGTTAAGATAAAGTTTAATAATAAAGCTTCATGTTGCTTTCCAGATGGATCATGGGTAATGTGACCATTCCAAAAATCTTAAAATTTTGATCATAAAAAGTGTTAAAACAATTTAATTAAATTATTTTAAATGTTAATTATATTAATTTGGATTTTTTTAATGAATTTTATTATAAATATAAATATAGTAAAGAAAATTGGATCACTCAAATTTATTTATTTTTGTTTATTTAAAATAATATTCTATTGAATTAAAAATAATATTCTATTAACATATTTGTATTAGTAAAATGTTTATCAATGTAATTTAAACAAATAATAATAATAATAATAAAATTTAATTATTTTTGAATTTTTTTTTTCTCTACAAAATATTTTTAAGAAAATATTAATCTAAATATAAATAAATAAAAAAATTTAAATCTTCATTTCACAAATAATGTCTACCTAAAAATATTTTTAACAAAATAAAAATAAAAAATCAAATTGTTTTTTTCGCATTGTTAAAAGCTTGATGAAGAAAAATCAAACTCAAAAAAAAAGAGGCAAGGGAATATAATAAATAAAGGCCAAGACAAGACTCAAAAGTCGTTTGATCCCAAAGCAGCATTGACCATGTAAACATTCAAACTTTTGTTACCAGCGAGTAAATAGTTGTCATGAAGTAGCAATGAGAACGCGGATGCTTACTTTTGCAATCCTCTCTACTTAGGAGTCGGATAATTGACATATATTTGTCATGAAGTAACAGTGAGAACATGGATGCTTACGTTTGCAAAACCCCTCAAGTTAGGAGCCAGATAATGAGGGGTAACATGGATGCTTACGTTTGGTAACATGGATGCTTTCATGTTACCAGGGTCATACAAGGGGCATTCAAACCCTTTTTTTTGGTATTATTGTTGTTCAAGTTTGGTAAAAACTCGATGGAAATCGAAGTTCCAACATTAGATTTTGAAATTTTGGTATTTTTTAAATGACAAAGATTTTGGAAAATATAAAATTTAAAAGTCTTAAATCACTGAAATTTAGGTTTCTTTGAAATGACTCAGTTTCTAAGAAAAACAAAAAAACTCAGTAAATCAAGAGAAACGTTGGAAACTGAAAGTTTTTAATGACTTCCAAGTGACGGTGAAAACATGTGTGTGCATTTATGTTTACTCAGACTCGGCTAATGCTGGATCAATTTTTCTCGACGAAGTTACTTTCCAGGTAGGTTTTTTTTTTTTTTTTTTCTTTCTTTTCATGAGTGAGTAAATTTTTGGTAAATCCAGAATTCTAATCGATCTATTCCTGAAAATCTATCTGGCTGGATTCAAAGCATTTTTTTTTTTTTAAAAACAGGTCTGTTTGCTCCCGACCTACCCTACTCCCTATGATGGCCAGCACAAATGCAGATCAAACTTTAATTTACGAAGTGTATAGGGAATAGGAATGTCACGACCTAAAGATGGGTGATCAATGCTATAAGTAGTGCCCGGCATTGGCAAGACGGGACAGAGAGTGTGTGGAGGCAGATCGTGTTTGTTGTTATCACAGACGCGGGATCAGACTGGTGGTATTTGTGAATTGTGAATACCAAGTGAGTAGTAACTGCTAAAATGAGCAGTCACATTGGTATTTTGGCTTGCATGTTGTTACTTGGAATACTCTGCTGCGTCCATGGTGAGACGCCCAAGCCATTTGGATCAGAGCCTGGAGAGACGATTATGGGACAAACGATAATGACACCGTCCAATATATCTAGCTTTGATTTTCCTGTGGGAAAAGTTGCAGACAGAGTACCGCAAACCGTTCATAAGTAAATAAATTATCCCCCACTGTGACATTACATTCAGTTTGTTGATCTCTATGTTAATTTATTTGTCTAATGTTTCATGTATGTAATCCAACAGAAGGAGGAGCATGCATAACAGCACAAAACGAGGACGAGAGCTGGGCGGCATTTTTTCATGCGCAACTGGGAATCCCATCGATGATTGCTGGCGTTGCGACCCCAATTGGCGGCGCAACAGAAAACGACTTGCAGATTGCGGCATTGGATTTGGCAAGGACGCCATTGGAGGCAAAAACGGCAAATTTTATGTCGTTACGGATCCCCGTGATGATCCGGTGAATCCGTGGAAAGGCACTCTTCGTTATGGCGTGATTCAGACAGAGCCTCTCTGGATCATCTTCAAGAGAGACATGGTCATCCGGCTGAAGGAAGAGCTGATCATGAACAGTTTCAAGACGATAGATGGACGGGGCGTCAACGTTCACATTGGTCAGGGTGGCCCCTGTATCACCATTCAGAATGTGACAAACATTATCATTCATGGCATCCACATAAGCGATTGTAGGCCCGCAGGAAACGCCATGGTAAGAGATTCTCCACAACATTACGGGCATAGAGAAGTTTGTGAGGGAGATGGGATTACCATCTTTACAGGAAGGCACATCTGGGTKGACCATTGCTCCATGTCTAACTGCGCGGAYGGTCTTATTGACGTAGTCGAGGCATCTACCAGTGTCACCATTTCAAACAACCACTTCACSGATCACAACGAGGTAACCTTACATGCATTAATTCAKTCACTCRTTCTTAAGACTTATAGATTCGCAAATGAAAACGCACCTTGGTTGCTCTGCTTTGGTTTGTAGGTAATGCTGATGGGTCATAATGACACCTACGCTGACGACGTGATCATGAAGGTAACGGTTGCATTTAACCATTTTGGCAAAGGTCTCAACGAAAGAATGCCAAGGTAAATATTCTTTTTAAAACCCTAATTTTCGACATCTCGTTCCCTTTTGTGGCTGCCAATGAAGACCACGATATTGTTAGTAGTATTTAATTATGAATGAATCATATTCATCAATGTAGGTGTCGATACGGACACTTCCATATAGTGAACAATGACTACACTCAGTGGGAAGATTATGCCATCGGTGGAAGTGCAAACCCTACCATCTTGAGTCAAGGTAACAGATTCCGCGCTTCTGCAAATCCATTCAAAAAAGAGGTTACGAGGCGGGAGAACAACGCTGTGCAGGACAATGAATGGAAGAACTGGAACTGGATATCTGAAGATGATCTGTTTCTCAACGGTGCATATTTCGTTCAATCAGGATCACAGGAGTCTTCCGCATATGCAACTGCATACAGTATGGCACCGAGGAGTTCAGCCCTAGTGCAAGACCTCACCCGGGACGCAGGCGTATTCTCCTGTAGGAATGGATCTCCCTGCCAACATCGTCCCCGCCACCACAAGCATCGAATTTGAGTTAACTCGCTGGAAGCATGACATTTCCATAGTTATGGGCAAAATTCATAGTACGTCATAGTTCTAACCATGGTGTACGCCCTCGACATCCCAATAAGTCCAGCTTTTCCGTGAAAGAGTATTTTTCTTTTTATAATAAAGTTAAAAGTCCAGCTTTTCCGTGAAAAAGTGTTTTTCTTTCTATAATAAAGTTAGACGGGTGAATTTAATTTGTTAGAGATAATACTTAATTAATGTTTTATAGTAGAGTTTAGGGATTGGATTGAGTTTGGAAGGATGTTGAGAGATTCTCTCAAGCCTTTAAAAATGAAATAAATTGGATCTCAGAACACTTATTTAAGTGTGAGTAATACAATCTACATTTGTGTGTATATTTTGTGTATCTCTTTGCAATCTTCAATTCTAAATCCATCGCTTGAAGCAATTTGAAATTGTATTGTTGGCAAAATAACCTATATGTTTGATGCTTCTTTAATATTATAATGAAAATTATATAAAAAAAAACGTCAACCCTTCACATCTGTATTCACCATTAAAACTTTCGATGCATCTATATTATATAATTGCAAACTAGTTATGAATGAATCATGTGCGTCAATGTTTGTTTGTTTTTTATGCTTTCAGTTATGAGTTTAATATCCCAATTTACTCATAAACCAGTATTTTTACTCTTTGAAAATAGACACAAAGCCATTAAAAACCTCATAAAAACAGTGAGAGGCCTTGTGTTTCCACAAGGCCTTGTACCAGAACGTTACTCGGTCGAATTATCAGTTTACCTTCTTGGATAGAGACAGTTTTGGAAACTTACAACAATGTGCTATTGCAAAAACCTAAGATGACATATAAAATTTCTTCTCATTTTTGAAGCTTGACAATTGGGAACTGGTTTCATGGGAAATTAGTTTGCCCCAATAAAAAATGGCTTGTTCCTTGACTGTGAAATACAAAATATAAAAAGTCATGCGAGAAATAGTTGATGTGGACTCTTGTCCCGTTATTCTTGTAAACAACCAGGAAATTTCCTAGAATGGATTTCTAAATAAACTAACCTGCAAGCTTGTGATATCTTCAAGAACTGTCATCGGGTCTTCTAAGAACTCGGGCAAGACGTCCAACCCATTTTTATGCTTTCTTAGGAACTGCTTGGAATCTTCTCCTTTGAACATCAATGTTGGCTCCAACAATCTTAACATCTGGTGGAAGACATGAGGTGACAAAGAAATAGAAGAGCGGTCCTACAGTGGAATAATTCTTTGGTATGAAATATATTTATCGGCGCACCAAGAAACCAGTTGCTTACAGTCAAAAATTTCAGGGACACAGCCTGCATGAGCAATCCCAAAGGTCCAAATTACTTCGTTCTGGGCGACAGGGGATGAGTAATAAGAATATTCCCTGGACCACTGGAAGTTCTGGTCCTAGTGTTCGAAGATGTTCACTGTATCTCCACAAAATTGTTGTCGAGTTGATGCCATAGGTTTATGAGAACGTTTTTTTTCTCCAGACGATGGTTGAAATGAACAGTTGGAGGCAATAATATAACCCTTTGCAAATGTTGGTTCAATGCTTATGAATGGGAAATCTCCTCGAGCCTTTCGTTCATTAATGACAATCTCCATGGGTGTTGCATGATGAGTTGTTCGCAGTAAAGCTTACTTAATGCATATTTAGAAGTGCAAATGTGGCTAGTACGGTGAAGATAAATTAAGGATTGGAGGTTTCGTGAACGTGCCAACCTAATGACGTGCGAATGAAATTTCATGATTTTGAAATCAACACTCGGAAGGGATAATATAACCCTTCGCAAATCTTGGTTTAATGTGTATTAATAGGAGATCTCCTCGAGCCTTTCGCTCATCAATGAAAATATATATGGTTCTTGCACGATGAGATGTTAGAATTAAAGCTCACTAATTACATATTTAGAAACAAGATATATATATATATATATATATATAAACATTTTTTTATTATAGACAAGTGTGAAGGTGATAAAGATGGGGAAGAGCAAGGAAGGAATGACAAGGTCTGAAAAGCGGTCGGACGGGATTCAAAATAAGGTTATGGGGGATACTCGGGAGAAGTGAGTGTCTAACTGTCAAATTTTATGTCTCGTAAATTTCGAATGCAAAATGTGTAAAATGGAAGAGAACATGATGGGGCAGTTCAACAGTCTGTTTGTATATTTGTGGAATTCCGGGAAAGTGGCTAAGTATGGAATAGGGAAACGGTCGGTCGAACTCATTTTGGGAATTGAGTATTGAATATTTCGTGAACAGGCCAACCCGACTACGTGCAAATGACATTCCACGATGTTTGAAATTAGCAGTTGGAAGGGATAATATAACCATCCGGAAATTTTGGTTTTATGCATATTAATGGGAGATCTTAAATCATGTTTTAGCATTAACGCTTGCTAATTGCATTCTTAGAAATAAGATGTTATATATACTTGCTAATTGTTAATTGCAAAGAGTGCGAGCACGGGAAACAACAATTAGGAATTGAATATTTCTTGAACCCACCAACCCGACGTTCCGTGAAAGAAATTCGAAGAAATGGAGAAGTATGGAAAGCGGACGGATGGGCTTCAAAATGGGGTGACAATAGATCCACGGGAGACGTGAGGACCCAACGGTCAAATTGTATGTTTCAGAAGTTTTCAGTGCAAAATGTGTACCACGAAAGAGGGAATGATAGGTAGACTATAATACGGAAGACGGTATGATGTGAGAGTCCAGTTGTAAATTTGTATATCGCGGAAGTCAGGGTACTATTTGCAGGTCAAGGAACAATAAAAGTGAAATCTAGAGCCCGCTTACCCAAGAGTCCACGGTCAGAGAAGTGGTTGGGTATGGAATAGGGAAGCGGTCGATCAGTGTCGCGATATAAAAGCACAAGTGCAAATGTGAACCCACCTTTCCGCCAACCCGTGCAGTTAGACATTTTTGGAAAAATGACTAAGTGACGAGAAAGATAAAGTACAGGGAAAAGAGAAACGGGAATTTGGTTAAGTATAGAAGACAAAAAAGAAGGGTTAATATATTCACATCTATAATAGATATCCCATTTCCTGGAAAGATCTTTTCTGCTTGTTTCTAGAGAAGTTATATACTTATTGCATATACTTGGAAAGAAGCGCGAAGGTGGTGGGCACAGAAAACAACGACTAGGAATTGGAAATTGTTTGAACCCGCCAACCCAACGATCCATGAAAGATATTGCAAAAAATGGTCATGGAAAGTGGTC